>LR812524.1:40188850-40378850 GCA_903798195.1 Danio kyathit
ATTTATCCTGACCCACAATACGCTCAACAGATGCAAACTGAGATATGGCCCACTTTAAAGTTTTCAGCTCGGGCTTGGGATCTGGAGAAACTGTAAAAGGAAAGTCATGAAGAGCATCTGAAATGTTTTAACCAGCATCAGAAGACAAACATGAAGAGATTGAAATGTACTCACTCTCAGAACTGGAGTCAGAGGAGAGGGTTTCGTCTTCTTGCACAGGCACACTGATGTCTTGAAAATCCTCTCTTCTCTCAGTGAAACACTCACATTCCAGACAACGTGTCCGCAACACCAGCTGTCCCTGAAACATCCACTTAAGCACATCCAGGCCTGATCGCTCTAATTACACAAGACACAAAACGTTATGTTAATGTTGTTTTCAGGTAATATGTTAATTCAAAACTAATTTAAATAAACCAATTGAATATTACCCATCTATTAATTCTAGGATCTGACATGGGATTTAATCAGAAAATGCTAAAATAATTACCTTCATTCTTTCCCAGACCCTGTTTAACTTCATGAGTTTTGTTTTCATTCTCAGAGTTGTCCTTGTCCTGTTTCTCCTGAGAACTACAATCTGACTTCTCTTTGGTCTCTCCTCTCGCTCCTACGTGTGAAGTAATTCGTCCCATGCTGCGAAACTTGGAGAAGATGCTAGGCTGCTTCCCTGACGGCCTCAACCAGCCCAGCTTCCCTCTCCTAGTCCTCTTGCCTGTATCTTTAGGTGGACTGTCATTCTTCTCTTCTTCTGTGGTGCTCCCTCTGTCCTTTTCTTGCTCCTCTGTGCCATTCCTCTGCTCGGTAGCTGAACTCTCTGTGCTTATATCACTGGAGGACTTGCGTTTCGAGCGAGTCATAGGCACGTTTTCTTCATTTTTCTTAGACTTGCTTTGAGATTTTGGCTTCTTCTTAGCATTGCCCGCTTCTGTGTCACTCTTTCTCTTTCCACTGAGCTGGCTGTCAGAGCTCCCGTCACCTTCCTGGACAGACTCGGTTCCATTGATCATTGTGGTGTCCTGGTTGTCCGTTTGCTCTTTTTTGATAGTGTCACAGGCCTCCTGAATGTTTGCAAGGATGCACTGCAGGACCTCCTGTGCATCGTGCTGCAAGTAACCCTCATACATTGGGTTGAGCTGCCTGCAGAGGAAAAAACAAATCAAAAGTTAGTTAGAAAGCATATTCACATACCTATATCCAAAGTTTTTTTGTCAATGAATGTTATTTTGGCCCACAGCAGTACCTGAGCGCATTAAGCAGTTTACGAGGTGGTGTGGCTAGCTCTCCATCAATGTATTTTTCTGGGTTAAGCAGGAAGCTGGACTGCAGCTGCTCAACAGAGGAAATTAGGCTGTGGAAACTGCCCAACAGCTCCATGGGAACGGGTAGGGTGTTCTCACCAGAGTCCCCCTGATAACAAAGTATCATTCTGTGTTTAATGCAATTATTATCATTTCTGCATATTTTATTGTGTAATTAGCAGTTGCTTTTAAGGTAACACATTTTAAATTTCTGTATTTACTTTTTTTTTTTTTTTTAAATAATACTGATACTAATATTTATTTATTTTATACACAAGTGATGCAAATGCCTCAGGAGATTTTATGAAACTGAAGACCAACCTCATTGTTGGCACTATCTTCTTGCGGTTTGTCTTTCAGTTTAGCCACATGACACAAGGACTTGATGGCTTCTTTAAAACCAGGACAGTAATATAAAACCTGTAATTGGAAAAGGTCATTAATTAATTAGATCCAAAACAACAGTAACAAAATGCAGATATTACAGCAAGACGCTACAATCTAAATCTTTTTTTACCCCACAGACATCACATTTTTTAATGTGTATTTAGCTGCAGCTTTTAGTGAAAAAAACAAAATGCATATGTTTATTTTATTACACTTTTACACTATTTTCAGATATCAATACATATCTTAAAAACGTGTTTAATGTAATTTAATTAAATTGTTAAAAAAAAAAATCTTAATGGGAATAATAATAGTAATTTCATGAATATGTATTTATACACTACCGGTCAAAAGTTTGGGGTCAGTACGATTTTAAAATGTTTTAAAATAAGCTTATCTTGCTCACCAAGGCTGCATTTATTTAATCAAAAAACAGTACAAATTGTAAAATGTTATTGCACTATAAAATAACTGTTCAAAAGTAGTTTATCATTTAATTTATTCTAGTGATGTTAAAGATGAATTTTCAGCTCTAATCCTCCAGTCTTCAGTCACATGATCCTTCAGAAATCATTTTAATATTGAATTATTATTATTATTAATGGTAATAGTAATAAAAGCAATAATGACTGGAGTAATAATTTAACTTGAAACTACATACAATAAGAAAGCAGTTATTTAAAATTGTAAAAAAAAATTGTTAACAGAATAATTTTCTTTAAAAACAAACATGAAGAAAATAAAAACTGACCCCAAACTTTTGACCGGTAGTGTATCTCATCAGTTTATTATTTGAGTTATTTGTTCATATGTGAATTAGAAAATTTGAAGGAAGTCAAATTTTTATTAAATCCAAGTTGCATTTTTGAAGTCATCTCTTCAAAATTGTTTATAATCACTCAATAAAAAGTAACAGTTGAGATGCATACATATGGTTCAAGTTATGACTTAGATAAGACCTTAAAACAAGTTAAACAGAACCAAAATTACAGTGAAAAGTTCTTATCCTCAAACTGTTAAAAATATATTTTTAAATATTTGTAAATTAGAGCATGTTTAAATTATATAATACATCGTTTGTATATTTAAAATTCTGTAATAAAAAATAGCTCTCTTAATGTATTGCAACTAATCCACAGTGGGAATTACGTTTAAAGTTTGAGTTTTTTTAATAACGATAATGCTTTATTTATTTCAAACGTGTTATCCTTGATTAGAAATTGTGACATGAATAATAGGTACATGAACATAAGATGAACAGCATACCTGAAGGATGCTATTCAAGTAGCAGGTGTTCCCCAAATTATTAAGCCCAACGAAGGGGACCAGGCTCTCACGCTTCTCGCAGGTAAGAGGAGACGAAGGGCAGGGCAATGGCACAACCTGGTCATGACTTGAAGGGGGAAATAATGGAACAATTAGGAAATTTAATTCCATCAACATAATGGATTGCTCCATAAAAACATGCCATACCAAATAGTCTCTTGTGGCTCAGAGGTACTGTTGTCTTCTGGCGGGGCCTCTGAGAAGTCCAGGGCGCGTTTGGTTTCCTTCTTCTGAAAGAACTTCAATGAGAGTTTGCTTTTCTTCACAGGACTGCCAGCTGCAGCCACCACTCCACTTTCACTGTGCAGTCCGGGCATTTTAACCTTTCACTGATTAAAATTTAAAAGAAACAAAAGCAAACGTCAAAACGGAACAAGTTCATTCAGAGTCTTCAATATCAGCCACAAACCGCGTGAAAGCCTTGAAGTCGGATGTGCTCTCGAAAACAAAACAAGCACTTTCTACAAATAACATGACTTTAACCTACATTATTTCACACATGTGATGGATTATGTGTTAATATTCACGTGATCGCGTTTTGTTTTATCATGATTAATTCATTAACATGAACACACGAATATATAGCAGTGTTGCTAACCGAGTAACGTTAGCCGCCCAGCCCACACAACATGCAGGTTCATTTCTGCAGGAGTAATTCAGAGTTACGTAATACGAAACAAAACTACGTTTAAAATGATCTTACCTTATAAGACTTGTTATGCAAGGGTTACATTTTTGCGGAGTACAATCCAAAAGTACGCGGTTTCGCGTTAAATATAAACAACTTGACAAGCGCGTTTGCTGTAGAACTTGGCGCTTTTTCCACGACGGGGAGTTGCCGCTAGTGCCTGAACAAAAAGAGACGGTCACATAAATATTCCGACATTAAAGAAGGTGAGATGCGCATTTTGTTACTAAATAAGTATTCGGAATAAAATATATATTTTTCGTTTTTCGGAAACCATTAATAAACATCTAAATCATTTTCCTGGCAACATTTTGGACTACCCATCATCTTATCTGCGTGCCATGTTTTTAACCGATCTGAGATCAGCACTGCGGGTAATTCTGACTGGCGTTTGTGAAAAGGTGGCTGAATCTGGATCAGCGTAAATAGGGATCATTACGGGAATGGTACAATTTTTGGCAGAAACGTCTTTATAAATGGGTTATTTTGATCAAATATTGATATTTAAAAGCGCATTTTTTGTAAAACATTAACTGCATGTCATGAATAATGTCTTGAAATCTCTCTTGAAAACAAGACTAATGGTATTAACCCTTTAACTGACTGCTCTATCAAATGGTTGAGCATGTTTAAACTGTTTTAAATAATGACTGTCATGTTTAAATAATGGTTTACACTACACAGCATTGTTAGTTTACAAAAAAATCAAGCAAACATAATCCTGTTGCACTACTACACTTGATTTTGGTTTTATTGTAAAAAACAACAACAACCAAAAACAAGAAAACGTGTAAAATGAGAATCTGAAATATTTTATAGCATAATTAAAAAAATAAAGGTGATTTAGTATTCAAAAACGCCTTATTTTGATTAGTTTTTTAAAATAATTGCTCTTACACTACATATTTCCTGATTTTTCATAGTATATGCATTTATTTCCTGTGCTTTTACCATAAAACGACATATCTACCATTTGGTAGAGGTTTACATTTTTGGGATAATTATGGGATGTGTTTAACAAGTCTGTTCTTGGTGGGACAGTAAAGGGTTAAGAAGAATGCTGTTATTAGTGAATTATTAGTGTTGTTAGTAGTAAATTTGTAAGGGAAAATTAAAAACACGAGTAAAAACGGAATATATACGATTAACCTTTTTTATTTTGACTTGTGCAAAAAGCATTTCCTACTTCTTACCAGCAGATGGACATCTAAAGCATTACAGGACAGGCAAGGCTAACTGGGACATGCGATTTTCATTTACAATCACATTTACATTTTTTTGTACTAACACGCACACTATTGTTTATTACATGGAAAGGTGTATATTTATAGATGCTTTAATTTTTCACTTATTTAGGCTGACAATGATAAAAGAAATGCTGCGTGCAATAGTGTTTTATGGAGAATAGCATTGCACAGAAGAACACAGCTGTCAGTTCACCTACCCACGTACTGTATATTACTCAAGAGACAACTAATCTGCAGATGTGCTTGAAGAGGCTGATCTCAAAGCCTTTGAAATCACATTTTAGCATCTGCTGATGGGTTGCATCTCTCTAGAACTCCCTTGTCAGAAAAATGTGTGAGGAAGACAAAATTTTTTAACTTTTTTGTAGAGAAGACTGAGGCTACGGTTGTCAAAACAGCTATATATCAGTAACTACACTGGCATGCATTCAGGCAAATGTCAATCGTGGTTAAAAATGTTTATATGAAAATATTTTAGGCTGAAGAAAGTTGGCCCATGTTTTGTAGCTTGCAATTTTATGCAATTTCCTGCTATATATTTTATATCTTTATCATTGTAATATTTTATCATAGTTCTATATTGTTTTGTTTGTTTGTTAGACTTTATTAATCCCAAAGAGAAATTCACATCACTGCAGAGCTTTCCATTACTAAAGATACATAAAATAAGTGACATATATAAAAACAATAATAAAATTACTTTTGATAATGCAGACCTTAGTTTCAAACAATGAGTACACACTTGTCCATATCTAATACTATTACAATTCAGCATAATTCATCTAGTATCACTTTGGATAAACAAACTGATCACTGTTGGTAAAAATGATTTCCTGTATCTTTCTCTGTAACACTGGGGTTGAATTAATCTTGCACTAAAGGAGCTTGCACACGCTTGAACTATATCAAAAAGGGAATGATTATCGTGATTCATCATACTGACAATTTTGTCCATCATTCGATTATGTGCTATCTCTTCTATAGTGGGTAGAACACACCCCATAACAGAACCTGCCCTTTTTATAAGCTCATTTCATTTGTTTTTCTCCTTCTCCAACAGTCCCCCTCCACAGCAGGTTACAGCATACAGGATCAAAGAATCATAAAAAGTCTTTAACAGTGTATATTTGTGCATATATAATGTTATATATTATGTTATATAATGTTAATGTTATAACAATAATATATTGTTACATTTTTGTGCATATATAATGCAGAAATACTAAATTACTCAGTAGATTCTGATGATTCTCTTAGAAGAAAAAATATTCTCTCAAATGTCAGCACAACTGTTTTAAATTAACAGGTCAGAAAACATTTGACTGAGATTAATGTTCTTAACTCATTAACTAGAATAGAATAGAATAGAATTGAATAGAATAGAATGCCTTTTATTGTCACTGTACACATATACAGTGTACATTATATACATGAAGGATGAGATTAAGTGCATCTCACTAGTGCAAACGTAAATAAATCCTTTAATACAAATCTAAACAATAAGTTACAGTAGAAATAACTGTAGACGATAATCAGTAGTGCACAATAGAGGATGAGAGGGGGTAGGGTGAGGTGAAGTAAACAGTTTTGAGGTAGAACGAGAGATCTATACAAGATGTATGTAAATGTACGATGATAAATAAATAGTAGTGCAAAAAAAATTCAGAAAATTAAGATTTATTATATTATAGTGGGCGTCACGGTGGCGCAGTGGGTAGCATGATCACCTCACAGCAAGAAGGTCGCTGGTTCGAGCCTCGACTGGGCATTTCTATGTGGAGTTTGCATGTTTTCCCCGTGCTTGCGTGGGTTTCCTCTGGGTGCTCCGGTTTCCCCCACAGTCCAAAGACATGCGGTACAGGTGAATTGAATAAACTAAATTGGCCGTAGTGTATGTGTGTGAATGAGTGTGTATGGATGTTTCCCAGTGAAGTTGGCGGTTCATTGCACTGTAGTGATCCCAGATTAATAAAGGGACTAAGCCGAAAATGAATGAATGAATGTATATTATATTATATTATACTTATACAGCACATGTTTTATGCAGCGGATGCCCTTCCAGCTGAAACACAACTCTGGGAAACACTCATACACTCTAGCTTTTTCAATTCACCTGTTTTTATTTTTTATTTGCTTGTTTACTTAACAGGGATGATACACTTGACATTGTTATACAAAGATAACCGATGTTGCGTACATAGGGCATATAGCATAAAGCTAATTTGCAGCCCTCGTCCCTGGTTAGGCTTTACATTAAAAAAATACAACACAATACAACAAACTTGTACAGTATACAGAGCCACAAACATAAAATGTAGGTCAATCTGCATAAAGAGAAATGTAAACCTGACCAACCTGAAAGAATAATACTTATTGTTCACATTGCTGTAAAGATTTCAATCATTCTTTCAGGTTTACAGAAAAAAACTGGGAGTTCTGATTGTAATTTTAAATCAACACGCATGGCATTCCATAGATGTGAACCTTTCACTGAAAAGGATGACTGACCCATAGTGGTTCTGCATCTGCGGATTCTACAATTCCCACTTACTGCTAGAAGTCTTCTAGCGCATGTCTTTGGACTGAGGGGGAAACCGACTCCAACATGGGGAGAACATGCAAACATGCCAACTGACCCAGCCGTGGCTCGAACAAGCGACCTTCTTGCTGTGAGGCGACAGCGCTACCCACTGCACCACCATGCAGCCTCTATATTATATTATATTATATTATATTATATTATATTATATTATATTATATTATATTATATTATATTATATTATATTATAAAGCATATTATTTGTTTTACTGGGAGATGCCCCTCACGAAATATTAGTTTTATGTGTGAATAATATATTGGTTGAAACATCAGTGTGCATCGTTATAAAGAGTAATAATATTATAGTTATTTACAATTAAATTAAACTACTTTAGTTTTAACTACATATATTTAGCCAAAAATTATTGGCTATTTAGTTTTATTTTTATTTGTTTATTTATTTTGTTGTATTGCTAAACAGAAACTGCCTCTACAAAATGTATTTGTTTCAATACAATGCATAAATTATTATGTAATAAAAAGAACTTCAGGTAAAACATACATTCTATGTACATGTATGAGTGTAGCTGATCAAATGCACCTCTTCTTCTTGGTCCATACAGTGTGCACCATGAAGTCTAATAGAATGCAGGCACACCAGCCCTGGCAAGAAGTCTGGAAATGCAGAGAAATAGAGCAGCAAGCTCAAAGAATGAGAGGTATGTCCTGTACTCTTTCAGCCCCAGCTGAGCTGTGCTGTTTTTTAAATCAGTTTACCACACCAAACCCTCCTCAGTATCGGTGACACACACTCTACACACCAGCTGGACACGCACACACACAGAGAAGATGTCAGTGCAAAGCTCAAGCAGCATACATATTGTATAGGCAATGTGGATAAACAACAGCATAATCTTTTAGTATGTACTACTTTAATCCTATAGCATCTGATCATGATGGGGATCTGGATGGGGGGTGTTGGCTGCTGCTGATGTGTGTGTGTGTGTTAGTGTGTCTGACCCTCCGTCTGCCATTGGATGAGCTCTGTGGAAGGAGGTGTGTTCAGCCTCACAGTATAGCGCTTGTTATGAGAGCCTTCTGCCGTCCCCTTCCACAAACCTCAATAACAATATCGCAGAGGCTGAGTGAGTGTGAGTGTGTGTGTTGGGGAGCGAGGAGTGTGTAGCACCGTTGCTGCTGCTGCTGCCTGCGGCTTCCTCCCTGTGCTGGATATTCCTTGAAGGTCTGCCTCACCTCTGCAGTGCCTAGGAAAAAAATAGAGGGACCCCAAGAGACTGAGGTAAGTGATGTGAGCTGATACATTCCTCATCTGTCAGCTTCATTATTCAACTTTCCTCATGTTTACCTTTGGAAAATGCAGCACACCTCTATAGATCCCACCCACCCTGCCTTTAAAGCCACCCTTTTCATATCTCCTCTCTTCGGTCTGTGTCATTTGGTGGTCTTTGGATTTAATTCTGCGTTAAGTTGCACATATTCCTCATGACTGTTTTTATAGTTTATATAGGATGTCTGTCCATCATGAACGCAGTGTTTAATGTAGTGGGCAGCCTACAGTGTATCTCATAACACAGCTCATGTCATCTCGCGCTTGGCTGTGCTGTTTCAGTTTACCTCCCCGCTGGGTTGTCTTAATGTCGACCAGCTGGCTGTTACTGGGTGTCAATCTGGCAGAGATGCGAGACACGCGCTCGGTCGTGCCGTAGTGCAGCACTGCGCTCCTGCTCGTGCGTCTGCAGTGCTGCTCGACAGCTCAGGCTTGTTATTTCGCGATGGTGACTGGCTCGTTTGCAGCGGTCCAGAGACGGTGAGCTCAGCCGGTCGAGATCTCTGTGATATCCCGCGATGCCCGAGGCGAGATCCTGGCTGCCATGCATATTAAGGTCCTTGCTTGATTCATGTGCAGAGCGCGCGCGCAGCTGAGATAGCGGGTGCTGGATTCGGATGTTATTATGGGTTGGTCCCAGTGCCTGTATTTGGACATGACACAGTTAGGCTGTTACAGGAAGCAATGCATTTTCTAATCTAAACCGCACGTTGACTGAATCAGCACGAATTGTTAAATTATTCAATCTGTTTATGCAGGAATGGATGTGTGTGTATTTGGGAGTGTGCAAATATTTACCTGTTCACTGACAAAAAGAAGTAAATCTCATTACAGAGTATAGTGATTGCAATTGCACAGGGTGTGGATTATGGACCATTTGTGGGGGTCCATAAGCCCCTAATTAATGCTCGTACCCCCACAAAGTCAGTCAAAACAGATTGTGCGAATTAGTGTTTAGTACAGTTTAAGGAGGATTTATGATTTGACCTGTCGTCAAATAGATGCTAACCAATAGGCCTATTCCTCAATAGCCAGCATTGCAACACAACCCCTTTTTTATTGTGATTACTTTTTAAAGTAATTAAAAAATACTGGTGTTTTCTTGACTTGTTATTATTTACACGTTATTATTGTTCACAAGTAAATGACATAATGTTTTAAATATTTATTTAAATAGTTAGCTGATAAAGTTAAATTACAATTTAGGCCTTTTTACAGTTTGCTCAACCCCGGGTTATCTTTATTTAGATGGTAGTAGTTTAACATCAGGCCTGGCAAAAGGGGTGGTCCTTTTTTTTTCAAAAAGCGCACCTTTTTGCAGTTATTCGCCTAATTTTCTATTTAATTATGAGATTTTAATACTACATTTTTGTGATATTTTAAGCACTTTATCTTCATCTAGCACTAATCTTCAGCTGGATTAGCTTGTCGGGTGGACATCATAACCACAAATTTTGATGTATCAAAAATATTTCCTCAAGATTTACAATAAAGTAGGCAGCACGGTGGCACAGTTGGTAGCACAATTGCCACACAGCAAGATGGTCGCTGGTTCGAGCCCCGGCTGGGTCAGTTGGCATTTCTGTGTGGAGTTTGCATGTTTTCCCTGTGTTTGCGTTGGTTTCCCCCACAAGTCCAAAAACATGTAGGTGAATTGGGTTAGCTAAATTGTCCGTAGTGTATGTGTGTGAATGAGTGTGTATGGATGTTTCCCAGTGATGGGTTGCAGCTGGAAGGGCATCTGCAGCATAAAACATATGCTGGATAAGTTGGCAGTTCATTCCACTGTGGTGACCCCAGATTAATAAAGGGACTAAGCCAAAAAGAAAACGAATGAATGAATTTACAATAAAGAAATATAAAAAAATACTTGTTTTAAAATCCAAATTAATTACATTATATATAATTAGGAAAAAAAAAATAGGAATTTGTTATTGTTTTTAAATTAAAAACTGTAGCCGATTGTCATTTATTAGGCAAATAACAAACTGGCCAGAACATTCAACTTTCCTCAGTCAGAATTTGAATTATAAAAAATAAAACATAGTAATAATTATAATAATGTAGAGCTTTGCGATTTTTCTACGCTCTCTTGTCAAAAAGTACATTTGAAAACTCATGAATAACAATAATAGCCAAATTAGTATTTAAATTCATTTTAATATGTCCTGCTTTTGGTGCTTCACACCTTTTTATTGGTCATTTTTTGTTTCAAGAATAAGGTTGAAAATTTAGAATAAAAGATACTTGTAAAATGTTTCTCTATTTAAAAACAATACAGTAGATCAGTAGTGAAACATGACTTCTCTTCACTCAGCTTGTATGTATTCTTGCACAGCTGTATGTTGAACTCATGAAAATAATGAATGTTTGTTTGCATTGGCTAAAACTGATTAGCTGTCGACACAGCCAACAGAGGATTCTGCTTGGTCTTAAAGCTTTTTAATGGGTTCTTTGCACAATTTATGATAACATAGCAGTAAAAATAGGACAATTGAGCTCATGTATGGGACAAATTCTGGACCTTTGTCAGTGAGGGGTGGGTCTTTCAAACCACCCGAACCCCCTCTGGCTACAGGCCTGAACATGGATATGTAGGGTAATTGGTCATTTCATTTACATCTAAATGTCTTATCTCTGCAATCACTGGGGACTGTAAAAAGTTAAAAGGTAAAAGTTTGCCTACTTTTACCCTGTGTAAAAAGTTTTGTAAAAACAACCTCAGTTATGCTAATCCCACAGTAAATTTGTATGCAAATATTCTGTCATTTGCTGTTTCTGGGGGGTTTTCAAATACGCTGCAGGTTAAAGCAGCACTTCTGGTAATTTTACTAAGATTTCACATCCCATGCAAATTGGCCACTAATATTACAGACATCCTGTGATTATAATTACATGACTCCATCTACCCTTGTAAAACTAATCCTCACATAATAGGGCTCTAGTTAAACACAGATTTCAAACTCAGCTAAAGTAACTTTTAGAGCTACTTTTATGAAACCTATCTCCAGGGCAGGATTAGCACTGCTTTTTGCTTTTTGGTGCCAAATATATTGAGTGTGAACTGAAGTGGTTACAATGTTATGCTAGATTAGCAACCAGAAGCCAATCACATGCCTCATTTTTGCACACTTTGTACAGTAAATGAAACACTGAGACTGAGTATTGTATTGACCTTGTTCTTTCACATAAGAGTGGACACGGCCATCATAACCCCCATCGTAACTTCCAGTCTCATTCACTTCCACTGCTTTGTAGACATAAATATACAGCTTGTTATGCAGATTGATGTTGTAAACTGATATATTCTTATTATATTATTTTAGTTATTTTTATGTATAGAGCAAGTATTTTGAACATTTTCTGCCATTTGTTATTTCTTCAGTTTAGCAAATTATTTGTAAGTACTAAATAGGCATAGGCCGGTATAAGAATTTGACGATATGATAACCTTGGATAAAAATATCATGGTTTCACGGTATTATTACTGCTATTATTACTACGATTACTGCTTTAAATTAAATTCTTTTTAAATGTCTAGGTAAAAAAAATATAACTTGTTTCCTCTTTGAACACAATATATTTAATTTTGAGAAACCTTTAGCATATTTTAGAGCAGTAAACATGTCAGGCTAAACAATTCAAAGGAATAATTGACTTCTACACTCTTCATTTGTTACAAACACAGATTTCTTTACAATTTAAAATGACATAATTGGATATCTTTTCTGCAGGAGATACTATTTTCCTTAAAAAAAAAATGTAAATAAAAAATCTTGCACATACTAAAGGAACGGTATAGCAGAAAATGTTGGCGGTTTTAAAACCTTGACTTTTCCAAACCGCGGTAAACCTTGACAAATTTTATCTTCCCACGCCTAGTACTAAAACAAAAGCACATCGCACAATAAGTTAAATAGAAAGTGAATAGTCTTTTCAGTGTCTGAGAAAAAAAAGACAAATAGTGACAAAAAATGCATCAACTGGAGTGAAGAACATACATTTCATTCTTTCCTTTATTCCAAGTCCTTTCGGAAAGAAAAGTGCCAACTTATAAAGATGTGATACACCTTAAGCAGAGTTTTTTAAGTGTCAAAAGGCAGTTTATGAATACTCAGGAATAATTGTTAAAATTATGAGCAATTTGAAATGTGAAGCAAGACAAGTCAGGATTTCATTTACCCAGGGTTAAGAATGAGCAATGGGTTAACTATTTCAAGTGCGAAAAACCCAATTACTGTATGTATCAGTTCAATAAAGATTTGCAGGTCAAATTACAATTTGTGCAGAGAAACGTGGACCTCAACTGATTGCCCGCTGGAAATTGCTTTTTAGTTAACCAGACCTCAAAATTCCTCAGAAAATATGAAATTCCTTTGAAAGTGTCGACCCCTTTGAAAGTCATTGTATAATTGGCTCATTGCCTTTGCACATGTAATGTCTCCCTGAGAGCCTACAGACTGTTTGATGTTCTCAGGAATGCAGAGGTACATCAAACATGTGACCCAAGGGGCCACCCAAGAGTTTAGACTCCCAAAAGATATTGTGAAAGTTTGCCATCATTATGGGGACTACAGAAATACTGCACTTTGTAGATTTTATTTAGATGTTTTTCAAGTTTTTATTTAATAGGTTTGTGTTCATTGCTTTACAAATCCAGGTTGGTCAGATGATTCTATTACTTATCTGTTAAAGTAAAATCTAGTAAACCCATGGGATCTTTTATAAAGTAAATAAAAAAAAATGGACATGCTTTTGCTCTTGTGACCAGTCATGTGGGCTTCTAGCTGAAACAAGCACTTAGTTGAAATGATGACTAGAGAGAAATATTAGGGTACTTTAAACATCAGATGTTTCACGTCTTCTGACTTTTGCACTCAAACGGTCGTATTGTATATTTGTTAGTTTCTTGGATGTCTGAAGTGGTGGGCATGAGAGAGCTCGTTGTGGACGTTATGGAATTTGGCATAGCGAGGTCTCTTGGGGTTCACATGTGAGGCTCTGTGGGGGCGATTCCTTGTCCATTGTTTTCTGCTGAAGGACATTTCTCACAAAACGGAGATGGAAACAATGGCTAATATAATTTTCAAGCCGCTCCTGCCCTTTAGATGCATTTCTCATATGTGCGTAAAAGAAAAAAAACGTGCGAGACCCGGATTTCTTTGAAAGCTCCTCAAAGGAAAATCTTCTGACAGATGAATTGTAGTTGTATATCGGATTTTCCAGGGATCTCATGTTCTCGTAAATGGAAAGTTAGATTTGAATCAGAACCACAAGAGCTGACCGGACTCTTAATGTTATTGTGTTTTCATGTGAGGAAATCCCTCAGGGTCCAGTGGATGTGACTGGGAAGACGGTTGAAACACTAGTTGACCTCAAAAAGGCCTGATGTCTCTTTTACACTACATGATTTTGCCAGGCATAAAGCTCACTTTTTAAATTTAAGAGTCTTTATTGGTATTAAAAATTATATGAAGAATCTTTAGCATCCAAAGAAGCTTTACCTTCGACACAAGTTTCTTTACACTGAAAAATGGTTCTTAAGATGATTTGACTCTTCTTCACAGAACAAATAATGCTCACTGAAAAGTTCTTTAAGGAAACTAGATTGGTTCTTCTTTGGGTTCATTGCAAAATCTATATACTGGAACCTTTATTTTTAAGAGTAGTTCACCCACAAAGGACAATTCTGTCATCATTTACTTAACCTCATCTCCTTTGAAGCTCTTATGATTTTTTTTTTGCTTCATTAGTGAATGACAGTGAGTGGTGACCACAGCTGATTTTCAGTGAACGATGACTTTGTTTTCATATTTTCAAGTCTATGATAGCTTTGTCAGACTATCGTATGAAGATTTATGCTGTGTGAGTACACAGCAGACCATTCTATGCTTCTTTTCAGGTGCTTTTTTTTAAATTGGCAGCCCCCTTTTCCATATACAGTACATTCATTATATGGAAGAAGAGAGCAAACTTTTCTGAGTGTTTGGAATTGTATTTATTATTTTTGGGGAGACATTAATGCATATATAGAAAATGCTTTAAAGGTGCAGAAGGTTAGTTTTACACCCAGTGGTTGAACCAGGAATTGCACCCCTGGTTCAAAACACACCAAGAGCAGGTTGCCAGATTGATGACACCAACAAAGGCTGATTTGTGTTCTAAGTAAAAGCAACGGCATGCGATAGAAGGAATGTTTTCTATTAACTCCTATTAAAAGGGCTTTTTGTCCTAACTAACAACTGAAATTTATATTTTAGCAACGGCTTCTATTTCATGCAGCTGAACAACAGAAAACTGACTGATCACCTTAGGTACTCATGTGCTGTATTCAGTGTTAAATGCTAACAATGTAGAGTTTGAATGCCATTTTACATGACATTTATTGTCATGCTACAGAAAGCAGCAGCAGATAGTTCACCTCAGATCTTGAAAATAAAATAAACCATTTGAAATTGAACCTTAGAACACATATCAGTGATTCAGCATGTACATTTAATAATTTTAAAGAGCTTTAATGTGTATTAATTAGATTGCAAACCTTACCATTTCGTTGGAGTGCAGTAAGTGCACTGTTGTGCCCTTCTGAATGGCTGTATTTAAATTTCTGTTGTGTTGGGTCTGGTGTAAACAGCCAAATTACTTATCGCTGCAAATCTCGCCATGAATCTTGTTGTTAGGACACAGGGATACAATGTGACCTGCTCACCTAATGTTTACATTTGTAATGTCTATAGTATTTGTTAATTAATAAATCTGATCTGTGACTCATTTTGGAGGCTGCTACTGTTCACTGGGGGTCGCATTTTCGGTTGCGGACAAATGCTTTGGCAGCCTTCATGACTATGAATCACACCAAGGCAAACCAGGGTGCTGAAATATAATTGGCTAAACTGACATTGGGCGGGTTAAGTGATCAAAACAAAGACATACATTCCGGCACGTAACTCATTCATTCATTCATTTTCTTTTTGGATTAGTCCCTTTATTAATCTGGGGTCGCCACAGTGGAATGAACCGCCAACTTATCCAGCACGATTTACGCAGCGGATGCCCTTCCAGCTGCAACCCATCCCTGTGAAACATCCATACACACTCATACACTACGGACAATTTTATCTTACCCAATTCACCTGTACCACATGTCTTTGGACTGTGGGGGAAACCGGAGCACCCGGAGGAAACCCAGGCGAACGCAGGGAGAACATGCGAAACGCCAACTGACCCAGCCGAGGCTCGAACCAGCAACTTTTTTGATGTGAGGCGACAGCACTACCTACTGCGCCACTGTGTCGCCGGCATGTAACTCACATTTTCAAATTAGAATATCTAACTTCAGCATTGTTTTTCAGATAAACAAGAATGTTCACTTCACATGTTTCTTATATATCTGCAAACATATGCTATTTTTATGCTTTAGAAGAGTCAAAAACTTACATACAGCACCTTTAAAATGGTTTAAAGTATTGACAGTAATGACATTTGCATTGCTAACAAAAGAAAAACAAAATGAGTTGTACTGTATAATCAAATAAAGGTATGTATAAATGCACAAAATATGATCAAACAAATGAATCATTGGAGAGCACATTTTTGTTAAAAACAAATCGTGATGTTTTAAAAGTGGACCGACTGACAGATGGCGATTGTGTGGAATTGGGAGCATCATCAGATGTTAGTTTGTGAGCTTTCAACCAGTTTACTTCCAGTTGTCTATCAGTGAAGGTAGAACAAATAGGGCGCATTGAGACTTAGGAATGTAAATAAACCTTGCATATCAGAGAATCCGACACAATATCAGTAAATCAGTCTCACTGTGTGCATGCCAATGTGTGTACCCGTGTGCTGGCTTGTTTAAAACGGCATGCAAATGTACAAAGTCAAATGCTTGTTTATTGCATTTAAAATCTATTGAATGTATGTTTATTTTATTTAGGTGGTCCATCCAGTCTTGTACTATCTTCACAATGTGTCCTGAAACAGATAAAACCACATGGGCATTCAGCTTGCGTCAGAATTCCCATTACACAATTTTTACGGTAACACTTTACAATAACAGTACATGAATAATGATGTATTAATGTGCAAACTAAACATTACTTTAATATGAATTAATGATGAGTTAAGGTATGCACTAATCATGAACTAACTTAAACTACAACATGAGTCACATGAGTTCATGTGTGAATAACGGCTACCTTAATTACTTGTTAGTACATGTTGTTAATTAATGTGTTAATTAACATTTAAGTTTAAGCTAAATGTAACCAACATGAACTCATGAGCTGTTAATGTATGATTATGCCATGACTTTACTTGGAGGGGCACATCATCATTAACTCATCCTTAACTACTCATGAACTCCTGTTTATGCTGATGTTGACCAAACACTTTTCTATTGTTATTCAGTGTAAACTGACTAGTTGGACGTGCATAAGGAGTTCATGATTAGTTAAGAATGGGTTAATGATGATGTGCCCCTTCAAGTAAAGTCACAACATAATTATATATTAACATATCATGAGTTCATGATGGTTAAATTAAACATAAACTAATGTGGTAATTAATACATTAATTAACAAACAATCATGTACTAACAAGTAATTAAAGTAGCCGTAATTCACACATGAACGCATGTGACTCATGTTGTGGTTCAAGTTAGTTCATGATTAGTGCATACATTAACTTATCATTAATTCATAATAAAGTAATGTTTAGTTTACATATTAATACATCATTATTCATGTACTGTTATTATAAAGTGTTACCATTTTTACATTTCATCTTTTGTAATGTGACAGTTATGCACCTTCTGAGGCCCCATGGGATAGCAGATGGTCTACTGGTTGCGTACTTCAGTATCTCAGATGTGGTTTTCTCTCTCTATTCATTGGCTAGTGTATGAAAAATATTTACAAAAGATTGGGTAGAAATTGTTCTTATTACAAATGAAAACTGTAGTCAGTAACATAATGTAGATTATTTTGCATAATGTATTCTGACTGAGGATTGGATTGTTTTTAGATTCCTTTTACCAAATTTGTGTATTTATTTGTTCATATATTCATTTGTCCCCGAATTCCGAAGCATTAAATACTTTACATGGCCGTTGTATTTAGTGAATACTCAAGCAATATGATAGAACACTGTAGATGTTTTTTTACTAAGACAAAACTGAGGGAGCAAAAAAGATTAGATAAATTATGAACAATTTACAGCCACCTTGTGACTAATTTGTAATTAGGTAATCCATAAATATGATTAGGAGAACTTTATTATACCTAATTACATGCACAAAATGCTTTGAAACTAATTGTTTAATCATTTCCTACACAGCATTATGCATTGCCAAAGTATTACATGGATTTCCCCATCCTCATTTTTTAGCCTTAAGGCTCATTCATAAGTTCCAGTATTAAAAATAGCAGTACTCCCCACTACAGCTATAAAAACATGACAGAGGAACAACATTTAAACCACTTTAAGGATGTTTGTTTTTTCCAAACTGATGAACAATAATAAAAAACATTGACAACCAATCAGAATTCTTCCTGCTTCCTGCTTAATATAAACATAATGTTATCATCCGTTGCTGTGGACGCTAATATGCTTAGCATTATAGTTATCTTTAGAGAAACAGAAGATATATTTCAAAAGCTTGTCTACACAGATGCTGAATGGAGGAGTTGAAACTGGCTGACCTCTTAGGGCGATCTTTTCTGTTTGCGTCTGCTTTTGCATATTTTTGTCTGAATTCTTTCCTGTTGTAAGCAATGAAAGATGCTTGCGCAACTGTCAAATCACAGCCATACTACATATTTTATTATTTCATGACAAAAGTGAATTTATAGGTAGATATTAGAATTTACACTTGAATCTAGAAAGATACAATCACTGCTAGTTGAGTTGAGTTTTAACATTTGTACCTCCAAAAGTCCACAATGTTAAAAACAGTACAGTTTCTCAATTTTTTTGCTTCGTGAGTGTTTTCAAATTACATTATGATCTATATAAGTTTTAACCCTTGTGCACTGTTCAACTTTACTACCCTTTTGTTATGTTAGGGATGAAAACATCCACTGAATTAAACTGTTGTAAAAATGCATCAGATATTTTTTTTGTTGTTGCATAAATCTGTTAATCAACCTCAGTCCTGATCAAAAATACCAAATTGTTTAGAAAATTACAGGATTTTAACTCTTTAATGGCCAAATTCACATATGATGTCACTAATTTGGTGAAAAAAAACCCACACACAGTGATGTATTTTCAATATAAAAAGTAATTGTGGACAGTTTTTTTTACCTTTTATCACAGTCTTGGACATTAGTAACAACATTGGCTTTGATGGATTGTTAGATTTTAATTTTTCTTCCCTAATTTACTGTTGGTGACTGTTTTTGCCCCGTTGACTTCCATTATAAACACATTTGATGGTGCATAAAATGTTCTGAGAGCTGAGATTCATATTTTGATTTTCTCAGACACATCAAGGTAAGTGTGTAAATCCCTCCCACACTCCCACACTCATAGACACACATACACAGACTTTAATTTGCTGTTATACTCTTGGAAACCTGAATATGAATCCAAAAGTTTTTTTGTTTTTTTTGCACAGGCCTATCTAAAAGGGTTAAGGGTGCCAACCGAGGATCAACAGTAAAAATTACAAATTGTACCTCTTCCCATCAGGGAAAACAACCAACAATCAAAAATGCATGATTATATGGTGTCATGGTTTTGCAATCAAAAAGTGTGGTGATAATTGAAGTCAATAAGGGAGAAAAAAAATTATAATTAATCAAAAACAATGCATCAAAGGCAATGTTGTTTCACATATCCAAGACTTTGGTAAAATGTAAAAGAAAATCCAGTCCACAACTACTTTTTATATTGAAAATACGTCGTTCTGTGTGTTTTCACCAAATCAGTGACATCATTTATAAATTTTGCAATTAAAAAGTTAAATTCCTCTAATTTTCTAAGCAATTTAGCAGTTTTGATAAGGACTGAGGTGGATGTTTTCATCCCTAACATAACAAAAGGGTTGTAAATTTGCCCAGAGTGTATTGTTGAGTTTAATCCAAAGCATTTTCTCAAAATATGTGTCAAAATAAGATTTGCCACCAAAATCATTCTGCTATCTGAAACAACAAAAGGTTATGGCCAAATCAAGACACAAAATCACCCCAGAGTGGATGAAAATATCCTAAACAGTACATACGGGTTAACTAAGTGACCTTTATTGACATTTTTAGGAGTTTGACACTAAACATTTTGTCTGTCCCTTTCATGTAACTGTACAAAAAACAGATAATGCTTAATTTGCAGGCATCTGTTAATTATCAAGTACTTTTTTTTACAATGTCTAGAAGCACAATGTCTCACAAATGTGAATCACAGAACACCAAGGGAAGCACTTCTACTTAAAATCTATATGATGTTCATTTTTGCCTGATAATGACAGTTTTTTTTTGTGCCTTTAAAGCTGAGTTAATGCAAATTAGATTTAAATTCAATGAAGAAAAACTGTCAGAACCTCATTTTGTCTATTCAGCTAAAGAAAGATAATCAGATATTTATCTTTAAAGTGTAGAATATTATCTTTAAAGACCTGGAATAAGCAAATAATCAGAAAATGTACATTTTTGGAGCGAACTATTCCATTTCAATCCATGATTTTTACATTCACCTTCATTCAGACTCACCTCAGCACATCTTGGGTTGCATTTTGAGGTCTTTATAGATATAATCTGTCACGTACTGTGAAATCTTCAGTGGATGGGGGATTGTCTGCCTCCTTCTTTGCTCTCTGAGATATGCAGTGACAACAGCAGTCTCCCAGAGAGAACAAATGCAGCAGTCAGCAGAACAGTTACTGAAAAAGAACGCATAAAAAGAAAACAAATGCTGAGATTTTAGTGCACTTTCTGATGCTGTGTGTAGAAACAGCCCTGTTAGAGCCTCACCATTTCTCTCGGTGGACTCCAGTAATATATCCAGACTGTTGGGGGTGTACTAGTGTCAGAGATGTAGGTCATATGTAAATATGTTTTTAAAGTAAGCCTTTTTCATTAATGCCTTGTCTGGCACCAGGATTTTCTGTTATAGCATAACCTAGTGAAACGCTGCATAACAAAGCCAGGAACTAAAGCTTTTGTTACAGATGTTACAGCTTTCATGCTGTCAGACGTTTAAAGGTTCTTGTCAGACAGTTTGCCGCTTGCCAGAAAAGTAGATTTGTCAGTCATAAGATGTTTAACATTAATATGAATGATGAATGTCTGTTGCCTTGTTGTCTTACAGGTCTTACAGCTGTTTCTCATTTAGGTTGTCTTAGATGTCTACACCTGCTGCTTGTATTTATGATGGAGGCAATGGCTTATTGGTATGAAAAACCAGTGCTGACAGCTTATACTTCACATATTCATAAATTAAAATTCATTGTACCAAAAATCTATCATCATTGATCATTTTGTTAAAGATGACATTGAATAAAAATATGAACATACCTAGGCTAAATAATTTAATAGCTAAATTATAAGAGTTCAGTGCATGGAAAATACATTTAAGTCTCAAACATCATTAGCTACATTTCCATCCACCTATTTGTATGCACATTGATACCCAGCAGGCACACAACATCATTGGACAATAACATTAGGTTAGATTTAGGTCATGACATCAGGTGACCAAAATTCAATGTCTAGCCAGTGTCTAAGGACAACGTTATTTTGACGTCCGATAACGATGTCAAATTATGTTGATTTTAGGTTGTGTTGGAAAGTGACCAAAATCCAACGTCTGATAGATGTCATAGTGATAACATCCACACAACGTTAAGGTGTAACATGACAAGATGTTGACATTTGGTTGATTTTAGGTTGGACGTTGGACATTGATATCGGCCTGACGTTAAGTTCTGACGTCAACCCGATTTTTCATTTCCAAACAAAATGCAATGTCCCCACGATGTTGGGGTACAACAACAATATGACATCATGTTGACGTCCTGTGCCTGCAGGGTGGAAATGCCAAGATGCAAATAAATTTTGAAAATGTGCATAAAAAATGTATGCGAAAAAGGAGTAGGATAAACTTTTTATTCGATAAGAAAAGATGTGCATAAACTACGATGGAAACAGTTTTACCGAACAAATTCCAGTATGTGCATTAAAAGTAATGTGATTTTGTTATAAGAGATCATGTGATCTTAAAAATGTGTGTGGACAAACCAGCAGCTGAGCACATTGTAAAACATCTGAAATGTTGTTTTGGTTATTGTAAAATACCTTAACCGTTTCAGTATTAGTGTTATTATATTATTAATTAACTCCAGAACTATCAAGAGCATCTGTGCTCCAAGTCTCATGCCTTCAAATGCCACTACGCGTTCATTGTGTGTCTGCATCGTCTTCTGAGACACAAGTCAATTAATAAATAAAGAAAAGATTCCCGCAGCTTCTCATACTGCAGCAAATTTAATTTTTACTGTTGATATTTGGCGCCAGTTAATCAGGATGTGACGATTTTGTTCTCTTTGACTTGTTGGATGGAAATGCTGCTTTATTCGCACGTCTTTTAATGCAATATTCATGTTTTGCCCATAAAGTTAATTTGCATTTTTGGATAAAAACAGCTATTGTTTCCTTGTTCTCGTGTAAATGAGGAGATGTGGTGGTGGATGAGGAGATTGTGATATGAAATATGAGGACTTTGGTGATGTCCCTACTTCTCAAAAAGCTTCTAAATCACACAGGATGAGTTTATTCAGGGAGTAAAGCTGTACACTGTCTCCTGTAATGTTTGGGTTTAGGGGAAGGGTGCGGTGAGGGCAATATAATATACGATTTGATCTGTATAAAATGAATGGAAGCCTATGTAATGTACTAACTTTTCACAAAAACCAACATGTGTGTGTGTGTGTGTTTGTTTAACATATTGAATCAGTGCACTCTAATCTAATAGATTTTTCAAACTTTTCTTGAATATTTTTACACCATTTTTTGCTTGGTTTAAATCAAGTAATGTTTGTAATGTTTACAGAACAGAATAATGTTGTAACATATTTTACTATAAAGTACTTGTTTTAGTAAAAACCATAAGACAATATTATTCATAATTAACAGTGACTTTCTTTACAACCCCAGGTTTGATGTGAAGTGGTTTGATTCAAGGTTTTATCCAGAATTATTGTAGTGATTAATTAAAATGAAAAGATCATTGTTTAGCATAATTACAATTAGCTATCCTGAATCTTAATGTCCATGAAATCAATGTATCTGCCTTAACATGCATTACATAATTCATGATATAAACAAAAGATAAAAGTTGATTCATACCTGTGGGCTAGTGGCAAGATTTACAAATTGTTCCAAAAAATATGTATATGCCTTTATCAGCTTTGAGGTTGCCCTCACATATTGTTTCCAATTTTCTCTAATTTACCATAATCTTTCCACATTTTTTAGCCTTTTAATTATTATTGCACCCTGGAGCAACTTTCATTGCTTTTCCTTGTACGTACACCCTGAAAAATATGTTTCATTTTAAAGCAATCAAGAGCAGGAAAAAGTGTCTCTTCTATTTTGAAAAAACATTCAGTGTTCATGGCGGTTGTTCTGGTGTTAAGGTTTAGTATAATCCCCTGTGTCTAGAACCACAGCTCTTTGCCGGGTGACAGATGTGTAGTGGAGGAGGCAAATGAGAGCCATTTTAGTTTTCCACAGCAGCATTTTGACATCTTTCCTACACTTTAGCATTAATTTTCTTTCATTTTTTTATGTATACAGTAGTGTCTTATATCACTATAGCTGTTTAATGAGTGAAATTACCCATTGAGCTGTATTTGAAAAGCCTTGTGTTTCTGCAGGCTGATATTATGCATTGATAGGGCTGTGATGAAGAGCCGTAATTGCTCTTGACTGAGAGTGGTCTCTCGTCCTGCTAGATTAATGCAGAGAAAAGCTGCGCTGAAACTGATTAGACACTAATCCTAAGGGACACTCGTACACATTTACAGCTGTGCAGATGGAACCAACACTTCCACAGTGTGATCATGTTTTTTTGTTCTCACATGTTCATCTTCCAAATTTGTTTTTCTTTATTATTTTGTGCATACTGTATATGATCCGTCATGTATATACATCATGTTTTTTATCTGGAAAAAATATTCTAAAGGAGCTGTTGACATGGAATTGAACCAGATTTGAAAAAAAAAACCTAAAATACAAACATAATTTTTTTTTTTTTTTTAAAATCTGAGTTATGTGTAAAAATGAGTTATGTGTAATAACAATGGAATGACACAAGGAGAAAGTACTGAACTACTGAAATGTGTTTAATACTTTATATAAAAAGTTTTTTGTGATGGCAGCGTAAAGACGCCTCATAAGGAGAATGAACTCATGCATTGCTCAGGTGTGATGTATTCAGTGTGTGACTTTAACAGAGTGTAAAAATGTTAATGGTTCTGTAGATCTCATCTGTCAATTCTGATCTTGTGTATTTTCTGTTGGATTTAAGTCAGGTGATTGGCTGGGCCATTCTGTAGCCTGATTTTCTTTTTTTGAAAGCATTTGAGAGTTTCTTTGGCTGTGTTTTGGATTATTGTCTTGCTGAAATGTCCACTTTGGTTTTATCTTCATCATCCTGGTAATGTAGATGTTGAACTAAAGCAGCTAATATTCATTTACATTGAGGAAGGGCAGAGGGTTGCTGAAGAACTAAGAGATTTCACTGCCTTTCTACACCTCCTTTTCTTCATGTGTTCAATACTTTTTTCCAGCGTTGTTTCATTTTATTACACATAACTTAATTTATAAAATTATATTATTTTCTTTGCATATATGTATTTCATTGGTTGTTACCAACATCTGGTGAAAATTTCAAAAAGAGGCCTACTTAAAAAGCATTTAATATTATATTTATTATTATTATTATTTTTATTGTTTACTGATATGTTTGTTTTTTTCGTACTTTTTTTTTTTTTAAATTTCACATTAATTTAAATTAACAGATGTTTTGTTAACAGTTACCGTACTGCTGTCAGTCCGTGTTGATTGACAATATGCAATGGTTGATCTAAATCTCTTTTGGAAGACTGAGGTTGCATCCGAAATCACCTATTACTCAGTAGGTACCGCGTTTGAATTAGAATTTACTACACGAAAGTACGTTCTATACAGTATTAATGTGAATAGTATGAATGGAACTCGGATGTACCACATCCGTCGTTTTGTCATGATCATGTGACCTACCCAAGTCAGTTGCACCACTTCACTCCCGTTTATGAATTCTTTCACGGTGCATCATCGGATGCGCACTTCAGAATCTCGCCGGTAGTAGGTCATCCGGGTACTTCTCGCATACTGTTTTTTGCATTCTATGAATTTGGACATGCTATTCGATTTGCATGCAGTTTTAGTGTACTATATAGTATAGAAGTATGTGATTTCAACGCAGCCTTGATGGTGCGGTTAGTTAATGGTGTCAAAAAAAAACAAAAAACGGTAACAGTTTATTTTGATGGACCATTTGAGTATTAGTAGACTGTCTGCTTAACATCTGTTGAAACTGCTCCTTCAACAGGCATTTAACTGACTATTAGAAACAAGTATTGCGAGTATATGTCAACTTACAGTCTACTTATAATGTAATGAGAATTAGTTGGCATGTACTGTAGATGCAGTGTAACTTAAATTCAACAAACGGACCATCAAAATAAAGCGTGACCAAAAAACCTGGTCTTATACTAAACCATAGGTTTTAAAAATGATAAGTCTTCCTGAGTGCCATTAGTTGAAGCAATAATAACAAGCCTTCAGTGTCCTCTGAAATCCAGCAGGAAGAGCACAGCATTTTTTTTCAGTTATTTCTGGTCAGAACTCCAAAGAAAAGTTCGCAAATCTACATTGCAAATGACTTTTGCTCCTAAAGGAAGATGTTTTTTATGCATGTTATTAATTCAGCCACAAGATACAATACGTGCCCTTTCTCATGATCTAACAGTAAAAATCCTTGCAGGAAAAGAATTCAAGCTAAAGACAACAAATCTGTTTTTCATTCAGATAAGTCAGAGTTTTGGTATAAGCACCACAGAGAAAGTATGTGGCCACCTGCTTTTGACCACTTTTCTTTTGTTGTTCCAAACATCCAGCTGCCCTATTTAGATAACAAATCTTTCCCGTCTGATATAAAACCATCATTCGAACTGTGCTATCTAGAACAGCAGCTTGAGACAGTTCGAGAATCAAAATGGATTTGACACAGAGGGAGAGAACAGAAAAGAAAACAGATAGTGACATGAGTGGAGGACTGAAATCGCTTCAGAGAGCTGCTCTGATAAGAAAAAAGATGGCATCGCTGGATTTAAGAAGAGCGAAAGACAGAGCTATAAAGAAAAAGATAGAGATGCAATGTGCCGCATCGCCTCTAGCTCTGCTTTGGCCTTTCGAAAAAAGGTATCAGGCTTTTCAATATGGATGATACTCAGGGTGCCAGATGCTTCCTGTTGCAGATGAACGCTAACTGAACTCCAGACCGCAAACAGGAGGTGTGTTTATATTTGTGTGTGAGAGAAAAATGGCCTGAATAAATTCCCAACCACTTCTGTGTTCTGTGCTATTCATAGAATCCATTTGTTTATAGTTATGTTTATGCAAATGGCAGCATAGGGGAGGAAATTAATTACAGGAACGAGTAAAAATAGCTGATTTAGGAGCTGAAGTATTGCATTTCATTTAGGAGAGCGCGTTCTGTACATGATATACACTACCTGACAAAAGTCTTGTCGTCGATTACAGTTGTAAGAGCAACAAATAATAACTTCATCATTTGGAAAAGTGGGAGAAGGTAGATTTTTCAGATGGATCATCTGTTAAACTGCACCTCAGTCATCACAAATACTGTGGAAGACCTATTGGAACCCAAGATTCTCACAGAGATCAGTCAAGTTTGGTGTAGGAAAAATCATGGTTTGGGATTACATTCAGTATGGGGGCATATGAGAGATCTGCAGAGTGGATGGCAACATCAACAGCCTGAGGTATATCAAGACATTTGTGCTGCCCATTACATTACAAACCGCAGGAGAGGGCAAATTCTTCAGCAGGATAGCACTCCTTCTTATTAGCAAGAAGGCCAAGGTGCTCTAGAATTGGCCAGCCCAGTCACCAGATAATGAACATTATTAAGCATGTCTGGGGTAAGATGAAGGAGGAGGCATTGAAGATTAATCCAAAGAATCTTGATGAACTCTGGGAGTCCTTCAAGAACGCTTTCTTTGCCATTTCAGATGACTTTATTAATAAGTCATTGCAGAGATTTATGGATGCAGTCGTCCAAGCTCATGGGAGTCATACACAATATTAATGCTTTTTCCACAGCATCATCACTTTATATCCTATATACTATACATTATTTCTTTTAAGTGACAAGACTTTTGTCTAAGCAAAGTCAGACCTTACTGTCCTAATTAAATAATTAAAAATCAAGGCATGATCATAATTTATTTTGGTAAAATAAGCGTAATCTAGAGGCATTTGCTTTTCATATAAGCCACTTCTGAATCCAAATGATCAACTAGAAGTCAAGTTATTATTTGTTGTTCCTAAAACTTGGATAGGCGACAAGACTTTTGTCAGGTAGCATATGCATCTACTCTTTGTTTGAACATTAGTTGGAGCATTAGCTTTGAAAAGGAGAGTATTCAGTATATATTGTACAACTACAGGTTATCTAAACACCTATACACTACACCTTAACTCTTTCTGATTTTGACTCTAATGTAATAATGTGCACCTTTTGTGAAGCTACATTTGGAACAATAAAAAAGCATTATACAAATAAACTTGAATTGATTTGAATTTAATAAACAATAAATTGACTCACCTCCAGACCATCTAAAGTGTGGTGACTTTTTAAAAGGGTATAATTTTCAGATAAAACTGGTCCTTGGTGATTTATGAAATGCAACATACCAACACTTTAAGCATCAAAATTAGTAAATAAATAATAAAATGTATAGGCAAAACAAAAATGCCCATAGCTCCTGATGATACATTGAGGCCTTTTCCTGATTGTCTTAATCACTTTCTCTCCATATTAGTACATATCATATCCCAGAAAAGCGCTACATAAATGTAAGGAATTATTATTATATCAGTATCATCAGTGGCGTAAAGTAACTAATTACAAATACTCAAATTACTGTAATTAAGTAGTTTTTCTCGGGAATTGTAATTTACTAAGTAGTTTTATAAATGTGTACTTTTACTTTTCCTTGAGTACATTTTTAGTGCAGTATCTGTACTTACTACAGTAACTACTTTATTTTTCTTGTCTATGGGGATTAGAAAAATCAGTCCTGAGATTCCTGTCCAATCAAATCGCACATACTGTAGAAGGTAAATCGCATCATAATGAACTACCTCAAGATGTGTGCACTTTATAATTGCAGCAAACTGTTTGGAAGTAATAAAAATGTCCAAGAATATTTTCAAAATCTTTATGCGCATTGACCCAGAGACTGTTTAGATGCACGTCACTGATGAGAAGATGACGGATGTTTACTGTATGATGACCGAAATGGCTTTAGACACCCAGCAGGCACAGGACGTCAACATGACGTCTGATTGACGTTGAACCCTAACGTCATGGGGACTTTGCATTTTTTTTGGAAATGAAAATCGGGTTGACGCCAGAACTCAACGTCAGGCCAATGTCCAACCTAAAACCAACCAAATATCAACGTCTAATAATGTTACAGTTTGACATTGTGTGAACGTCACCCCTATGACATCTATCAGACGTTGGATTTTGGTTGCCGTACCTGATGAATAGGCCCACACGGGATCTGCGCGCACAGAATTCCGCAGATTTTTAGCCCATCATTGATTTACTTATGTAAATGTGTGTAAATTTTTATTTATTCTGTTTTTAAATCAATTTCAGTAATATTACTGACTAATATGAAAATATTTATATGATTTATTTACAATAAAGAGACATGCTTTGTTTACCAAATAAATTAAATCTAATTGGATTTGCATTGTAAACATTAAATACACGTTAAAAATATATTACTTTTTATTTCATATATTAAGGTTTTAGTTATGATACTCCCAAAATCATTCCACATAAATCCGCAGATTTTGAACAAAATTTTGCGCAGAAATAGCAAAAAATGTCCACAGATTCCGTCTGGCCCTACTGATGAATAAACGTCAGTATTTTACGTCATATATGACGTTGGTTTAAGATGTTGGCTCGACCCTGGATTTTGGTCACTTTCTAACAACCTAAAATCAACCAAATATCAACGTCATTTGACGTCATTATTGGACATATAATAACATTCTCCTTAGCTGCTGGCTTGACAATTAATTTTGGTTACCTGACATTACAACCTAAATCTAACCTAATATTAATGTCTCATGATGGTGTGTGCCTTCTGGGCAATAACTGAATGCACTACAGAATGTTACGTTTACACAGACATGCACAAATTACACGTAAACATATCAGCTTTTAACAGTGTAATACTCACTACTCACTACTTTTGAGTTCTTTTAAAAGGGCTACTTTTTACTCATACTTTGAGTAATATTAACAACAGATATATTTACTCTACTTGCACTACATTTTTAGGCAAGTAATGGTACTTTTACTTGAGTATGATTTTTCAGTACTCTTTCCACCACTGAGTATCATACTGCATATTCATGTTTTTCAGACATCCTCAGAACTCTTTTAGGAGCAGTTTGTTCAAATGTGTGTTTATGTATTTGAGAGACAGAATGTATCCTTGCATCTGTATTTGTAAATGAATTTGTTGTTCGGATCTTACAATAGTCTTATGAGTCCAGCGTTGGCTTAAACAGGATCATCTTATTTTGTCCTTCGGAGACATAATGATCAGATGTTTCAGCATCAGCGGAAATGGAATAGGAGCCTTGCCCACAGTTCCTTAGAGACGCACTGGACTAAACGAATGTGACCTTGGGATCTCAATGCTGTGTTATTTCCTCTTACAAAAAGCTGGAGAAGGTTTGCATTTCAAATGGCCTGTATTTTTCCCCCCTCCTTTCTCCTGCATTCTTTTTTTAATCTATCCTCAGGAGTTACAGGAGGCCAGACAGTGTTTTCTCTTCAGTTCTGATCTGGAAAGTAATAGTGATTGCTTTTAATTATAGCTTCTCTCGATAACGAAATACTTTACTAGAAATACTGAAATAGTATGATGGTGGTTAGCACAATCAGCAGCTAAATGTGATTTCTTTTAAGCATTAAATAATGAAATCAATGGCTTTTTTCAAGTTAACTGTTAAATTATCAAATATTTTCTCAGATATGTTCAATGCGGGAGTTATCCAGCCTCTTTTCCAGCAAGTATGTTATCACATTTCCAGATATTCTGTAAAAAAAAACACAGCACATGCCATTTACTGATAACACAGGGCACTTCAAGTTCACGTTGTAAGTGAAATGGTGCCAGGTGTTTGAGATGATTCCTTTAAAAACTGGATGTGTTTTTCCAAGCTGTTACTTCTTAAACATTCTCATGCCTCTGATCTGAGAGATTCACTTCTGGAAGCTTCTAGCTTTTGGAAAAATGAGAATAGCCAGGATGGAAAAAAAGGGGGGAAAGAAAGGGGGGGGGAAGCAGACAGATGAAGTAGACCGATCAAAGAAAAACACAATACTGCTTGTCTGCTTGAGGAGGAGGAAGCCAAAGCCTCTGAGCAATGGGTCAAAGAGGGAAAGTTACAGTTCCAAGTTTGAAATCTGTAAAAATTCCAAGCCTCGTTTTTTAAAAAGCAAAGCATTTAATATATAAATAGCCATCTGTTCTTTTACAACAACTTGCAAGCAATTTGTGTCTAAAAAATGTTGGAGGTGCTACATGTTTTAATTACATTTAATGAAGCTCTGTAGGCTAGAAAAACCTATTAGTGCATTCCCTTTGCAAAAGAAGAAAACGTAAGGCTGGAGCTCTAGCCATTAAAACTTTTTAGGTCCCCCGAGAGGTCTTGTGTACTGCCTGCTGAAATTTAACCAGGTTCTTATTTCCCACAATGCCAGAAGGTAAAAAGCTATATGCACTTTGTGGCCACCGACCCCCATCATCTAATCTGAGTGAAAAGATCTAACATATTAGGCCTCAAAACATTCTCTCTGATGTGAGTTTCGTTAGAAATTCTGTAGGGAAACCTACAATCCAGTGGTAAAAATTTAAATTGCTGTGTGATATGGATTGTGATAGCAGTTAATAAATGAAAAGTAGTGCTGCAATCAATTGAAAATGTACTAGGTTTTACCTGTAAATGTAATCAAGTGCTGTGTTTAAATATTAATTTTGTACAGTACAATGCAGTGGTCAAAGTAGTAATATCGTTAATAACATGAGACGAACAGGTTAAACTTATATCATAAGTTTTACAAAATCACATTTCATTAGAATTCTGTCATCATTTATTCACCTTTTACATGTTTCAACATTTATGAGTTTCTTTCTTCTGTTAAACACAAAAGGAAAAATGTAGGAAACCTGGAACCATTGCCTTCCAGTATTTGTTTTCCTACTAATTGGTTTTCAGCTTTCTTTCATATACAAGTAAAACGCTTTAAAAGGCTTTGAACCACTTAAGGGTCATTTAAATAATTTATTTAAATGTTAATAATTTATTACAATTTTATTTTAATAAGTCATTTATTTTTATTTTTATGTAAACTTCTTTTAATAAATTATTTTTAGCATTATTTCAACTGATTGCACTATAAAAAAATATATGATCAATTAGTTCTAACAGCATATGTTTTAGGTCATTGTGACTTATTCAGTTAGTCATGTTCTAACTTAATTTTATAAGTTGCACAAGCAGTTTTAAGTCAGTTTAACATAATATGAGTTCATTTGACTCATAAGGTTAATTTGATTCAGCTTAAAAATTTAAGGCAACCAGGAATTTTTTTTTTTACAGTGTGGTAATGCTTTTTAATTAATAATCGGCTAATTAATTTTAACTATTTTAATTGCGTCTTAAAAAATTTAACAAAAAAAATTAATCCAGAAAAACTGTGTAATTAATAAAAATATTAATAATAATAATAGAGATATTTACTATATTAAGTTATCAGTCAATAAAGCGTAGATGAGGCTGATGTTAATACAATACATTTGCAATTTATTTCCCTTTAGTAGAATTCCCTTTTCAGATGCAAATTTAAATGAACCATGCAACAATTTATTTAGATATGTGGCAGTCATTTTCACCACTATTCGAGGCCAAAAAACTCATGTCCTAAACATTTTGTGTTTGACATGCTGTGATAGTTGCTGCTAGGAAGAGAAACATGGAGAAGAGAGAGTAGAAGGAGAGAACGATTTGTTTGTTTATTAATTAATTAATTAATTCATTTTCTTTTCGGCTTAGTCCCTTTATTAATCAGGGGTCGCCACAGCGAAATGAACCGCCAACTTATCCAGCATATGTTTTACACAGTATATGCCCTTACAGCTGCAACCCAACACTGGGAAACAGCCGGGGCTCAAACCAGCAACCTTCTTGCTGTGAGGCGATCATGCTTCCCACTGCGCCACCGCGAAGGCCTTATTTATTTATTTATTTTTATGCCAGAGGATGATGTTTTCCAAACAAATTGATATTACTGTTGTTACTGCGGAACATTATTATTCATTTTCACCACTCTTAATAGATTAGGTTGGTCTATATGGAAATTAGCTTTACTTTTTTATTTTTAATTCGCGCATCGTCAGTGCTTTCCACTGCTATTTATGCCGTTTAGTAAATCTTTCCTTTTGTGCTGAAACTGTAGACTGATATCTGGTACATGCTGCAATTTTAGCAGCTCTTTTAGGAAAAAAGTGAGGATTCACATGTACTGTATGCATTTATCAAACACTACGATACTTTATATACCACGCCAACAGACGTCCACTGACAACCAAAGGGTACCAAAACGAGATAAATGACTCCTATTTGCAAAGAGTGGAAAATCGATTCACTTTCACTCTCTTTTTTTCATAATTGCAAGAAGCAAACAAGAGCATGCAGCGATTTGTGATTGATTCTGTTGACAGCAAATTTGCAAGTCTGAAAGGTAGCAAGCTGTTAGTCATATAAAAGGCGCGTACGAGTTCTCAATCGATGAGGCAGCCTATTGAACACAGCATATATAGACTTTTTTAGAAACCAAATCATTGTTTTCCCTCTTGCAGGCATATTTTTTGACTTTGGTGTTTTTCGAAACTGCCATCAAAGTGCTGAATGAAGCATTTCAAAAAGACTGTATGACATTCCTGTCATATTTCTTTTTTTTATGAGTGTGTGCAACCTTATCTGTCAGCAGTTTTGTTAAAGTCAGTCTGTATATTTGTGTTTCTGTGCCTTCTTTGTTGTTTTGTGGTTTACTCTTAGTGCCCAGATGCGTGTTGATGCAGGTCATGTGAACTTGCGGCATTGGACTTTGCTTGTCTGTCATCGCATTTCTATATGAGCATTCTTGCTTGTTTGCAGCTGCTTGTTTGTGTGTGTGTGTGTGTGTGTGTACGTGTTTTTGTGACATATCTGGACACAAATCTGTATAATGACATAGGTATGACACAGGTATTACAAAAAGGAGGTTAAATATGAGGACATTGGTGATGTCCTCACTTCTCAAAAAGCTTCTAAATCACACAGGATGAGTTTTTTCAGGGAGTAAAGCTGTACACTGTCTCCTGTGATGGTTGGGTTTAGGGGTAGGGTGGGGTGAGGGCAATATAATATACGGTTTGATCTGTATAAAATGAATGGAAGCCTATGTAATGTACCCACTTTTCACAAAAACAAACGTGTGTGTGTGTGTGTGAGAGAGAGAGTATCAGTTCACATTTATGTTGGTGAAAGGTAGGATGATACTATGACAGCCGTGTGGGGGCGTTTTCTACCCTCATATTTCTTTCACCACATCACAGCAGACTAAAACACAGCAGACTATCTCTTCCTGAGTGTTTCAAAGAATGTGCATGCAATCATTTCTATTTGTATGCCTTCCAAATATAGTGTATTCTACCATTTTAAAGTTTTGCTCATAAAGTTTGTTTTAGTATTTCTGAGTAAAGTATCTTGTGCTCACCACGCTTGTATTACTTGTTCAAAAATACAGTAATCAATCCTATTTTGAATTGATATTAACATTAAAAAAATTGATGTTAAATTTTAGGGGTGACACTGGGTCGCAGTAGGTAGTGCTGTCGCCTCACAGCAAAAAGGTCGCTGGTTCGAGCCTCGGCTGGGTCAGTTGGCATTTCTCTGTGGAGTTTGCATGTTCTCCCCACATTCGTGTGGGTTTCCTCCGGGTGCTCTGGTTTCCCCCACAAGTACAAAGACATGAGGTACAGGTGAATTGGGTAAGCTAAATTGTCCGTAGTGTATGTGTGTGAATGAGAGTGTATGAGTGTTTCCCAGTGATGGGTTGCAGCTGGAAGGGCATCCGCGGCGTAAAAACATGTGCTGGATAAGTTGGCGATTCATTCCGCTGTGGCGACCCCAGATTAAAAAAGGGACTAAGCCAAAAAGAAAATGAATGAATGAATAAATGTTAAAGTTTAATTATTTATGTGATGGCAAATGTACTTTTTTTTCATGTCTTCGGTGTCACATGAGCTTTCCAAAAATCATTCTAAAAGGTTGATTTGATGCTAATGACATAATCTTTAGTATTATAAATGTAAAAAAAACTTAACATTTGGGATTTTAAAATATTTTTCAGCATTCTCTGATGAATCAAAAGAGCAGCATGTATTTGAAATCTATTTGAGCTCTATAATAGTCTTTTGATTTAATTCATGCTAAATAAAAGTATCGATTTCTTCAAATATTTTACTGACCCCAGGTTTTTGATTTATTTATGTATTGATGCACGTCATATTTTTCATAACATTCACATTTTTCATAAAATCCAATAGTCAAAATTCTCAAATGAAATGAGTATAGCTAACTCAAATTTTACTGGAAGTTAATTCTACTGTGACACTTTATTTTGATGGTCCATTTGTTGAATTTAAGTTACATTGCATCTACATGCCAATTAATTCTCATTAGATTATAAGTAGACTGTTAGGTTGGGGTTAGGGTTAGGGTTAGTGTAAGGTCACATGTACTTGCAAAGTTTCTTATAGTCAGTTAAATGTCTGTTGAAGGAGCATATCAGCAGATATTAAGCAGACAGTCTACTAATACTCAAGTGGACCATCAAAATAAAGTGTTACCAATTCTACTAATTTGAAAAGAGTTTTTTCGGTGTTAATGAGGTTCATGTTTGTGGAGTTGTTTAATGATCCTCTGCTGAAATGTTTAGAGATTGAATGTTTTGTTTCTTTTATGGCTGTGACTGAAGTCAGCTAGTTTTGTGTTTCTCTTCAGTAATTCTGCTATTCTGCTTGTTAACAGCAGGTGTTCATCATTAATGCTCAATCAACACTTACTTAATCACTTAAATATCTCATCACTTCAACTGAAATGGAGTAAGTTCACAGTACTCATATAGGTTAGTTGGTAACACTTTATAATAACTACACACTATGAATCATTTACTAAGCATTAGCATCTAGTGAATTCTTTATCTGTTAAGCATTAACTCTACATTATTAAACGTTAGTAAGCAGTTTATAACTGCAGCTACAAATGCTGTATTCTTGACTTACAACCACATTTATAATGTGCTTAATAACTGTACTTTCATACTTTACTAATGATTTATTTTTCATTACTAAATTAAGTATTGCATTATTTACAAACCATTTGTATTTAAGAGTAGTTGGAGGTTTTTAAGATCATTCAGAATGAGTTAGTAAACGATTAATAAACTATTGAAATTAACGTTTGTATAATTATTATTCAGGCATATAGTAATGTTTACTTTGTATGTTAATAAATGCTTTATTAACTTAACTTCATGCAGTTTTGTGGCCTAAAGTGAGGACTATTTATGCTTTATAAATCCCTTATAAATAACATATAAAGGCTCAGTATCAAATGAACAATAATCTTTACAATCTTATCTAAAAAATAAAATTACTGTAAAGTTTAAATATTGCTGAATAACAGGAGTGTCAAAATACAACAAAATTGGATAAAAAACAACACTATAATAATTTAACAATATAACAGGATGCAATGTTTAAACTGTACAGTAATTTTATTTTAGATAAGCTTGCAAAGATTTATTTTTCATTTGATACAGTTTGATTTGTGTATCTTTAAACGAATAGGAATGAAATATGTCGTTTATGTCCTTTTTTCCTGTTTAGAATTTAACCGAGCCTTTAATTGTCATTTATAAAGAATTTATAAAGCATAAATAGTCCTCACTTTAGATTAGGTCACAAAACTGCATGAAGTCGAGTTAATAAATCATTTATTAACATATAAAATAACTATTACTATATGGCTGAATAATAAGAATTATAAATGTAAATTTTAATAGTTTATTAATCATTTACTAACTCATTCTGAATGATCCTAAAAACAACTAACTATGCTTAAATAACTGGTTTGTAAATAATGCAATACTTAATTTAGTAATGAAAAATAAATCATTAGTAAAGTATGAAAGTACAGTTATTAAGCACACTATAAATGTGGTTGTAAGTCAAGAATACAGCATTTGTAGCTGCAGTTATTAACAGCTTACTAACGTTTAATAATGTATAGTTAGTGCTTAACAGATAATGAATTCACTATTTGGTAATGCTTAATAAATGGGTTATAGTGTGTAGTTATTATAAAGTGTTACCGATTAGTTTTTTTTAAACTTAAATGGTGTTGCAATCGGTTTGCTCAAACCGTTTGAGTTTACTTAACTTATTGAGTTTTACAGTGGTTTGAGTTCTCTTCATTTATTGGGTTTTTACTGTGCTCAAATTGTTTCGTATACTAAAATAGAATAAGTTCACAGTACCATTAGGATTCGTTTTTGAACTTAAATGGTTTGTTCAAATCGGGTTCCTCAAATGGTTTGAGTTACCTTAACTTATTGGGTTTTTCAGTGTATTTAAAGATCAGACAATACATGGTTGGGCTGCACGATATTGGAAAAATCTGACATTGCGATATTTTATTTTGTTGCAATGTATATATCACATTTAATAAATAAGCTAATGCTGTGATGTGACTATTGCGAATACACGCATTGTGATATCGATGCTGAAATTCTATATTATTCAGCTCTAATATGTGTTTTTTGTCGCGTGTGTCATAAGTTATCCTAAAAGGAATGTTTGGAATTCATAAGTAGTTTAGCATTGTTTAGGGTGCGTAATACTGCATAATGGTGCCTTTTGTCATTTTGGAGCTTCATAGTCCTCTTGTTTTTATTATACTTAAAAGTGCATGTGTTATTAAAGGGATATTAAATTTCATACGCGACACGGTGTAGTAGTTAGTGCTGTCGCCTCACAGCAAGAAGGTCGCTGGTTCGAGTCTGAATTGGGTAGGCTAAATTGTCCATAGTGTATGTGTGTGAATGAGAGTGTATGAGTGTTTCCCAGTGATGGGCTGCAGCTGGAAGGGCATCCGCGGCGTAAAAACATGTGCTGGATAAGTTGGCGATTCATTCCGCTGTGGCGACCCCAGATTAATAAAGGGACTATGCCAAAAAGAAAATTAATTTATTCAGCACCCGGAGGAAACCCACGTGAACGCAGGGAGAACATGCAAACTCCACACAGAAAGGCCAACTGACCCAGCTGAGGCTCGAACCAGCGGCCTTCTTGCTGTGAGGTGACAGCACTACCTACTGCGCCACTGCGTCGCCTGAATGAATAAATTTCATACAAAAATAAAATGTATATAAAAGGATTGTATCATATGTTAAAGAGCCTCTATTTTGCATCATAAACGGTCCTAGTTTGGTTTTGGGGGTCTCCAACAACAAGCTGATATGCATGCAAGGTCAAAAATACTTTCATTGTCTTATAATATGCATTTATTTTTACCTAATTATCCCAATGACTCCCATATGATTTGTTCAGCGATTAATTTGTTCCCAAACCCCTCCTTTGCGTGAGGCTAATCTGAGCTGATTGGTCCAATGACCCAGTCTGTTGTAATTGGTCGACTGTGTTCAGCGCAAGACAGAGAGAAATGGCCAGCATGCTTATGAAGTACACAGAGTGCAGAGTATATGTGTAAGCCCAATGCAGGAATGCAATAAAGCAATGCAGTTAAACACCAGCATATTACTCTACTCTTAAACCTAACCCCAAGTAATATCAATGACAAACATTCAGTATTAATCCACACAGTGGCAAAAGTTGAACTATTTTGATAATTGACTGCGCCACGCGTTTGTAGGAACAGCTGATGGTGGCCATAGCAAAGACAAACGGCAGAGGATCGCAAGCTCACAAACGCATTTAAATCAATAAAAAAGTAGCACTTTTCAATGTGGTTTTGGATGCAAAATGTGAACAGCCCCATAAAAATGTTACCTAAAAGATACATTACAAGCACTGATCTATAATAGATCTATATATAGACCTATAAGTAAGACCAAGATGGCGGCGCGTACACATCGCAAGGCTCAGCGTCTCTCCAGTTTCTGCAGTTTTGCAGTGTTTTTCCTGCTCATTTCGGGTCTGTTCGTGCAGAACAGTAATGCCTTTACATCGTACACCCGACAGGAGATTTTGGATATTGGTTTGTGCATTTCGGACAGTTTTATCAGCAATCTACGACTCATTCCGGACATCGCCAGAACACCCGAGGCAGAGCGCTCTGCCCAGCCGGGCGGAAGTGCTCGAAGGCGGCGGCGCGACCGTAAACAAAGACGGGGGAAGCGCGGCGGGCTAAGAGCTAAGCTAAAGCTAACACCACACCGGCTGTCCTTACCCAGCATCTTTCTTGCCAATGTACGGTCCCTGGTGAACAAAATGGATGAGATTCGACTGCGCATCAACCACAGCAAAAGATTATGGAACTGTAATGTCATGATTTTCACAGAAACATGGCTAAACGGCGGGATACCAGACAACGCTGTATCTTTAACTGAGCATCACACATTCCGAGCAGACAGAACGGCGGATGACTCCGGTAAGACCCGAGGCGGAGGATTATGCATTTATATTAACAAAGCTTGGTGCACAAACTCTGTCATCGTTGGGAGACATTGCTCTGTTAACCTGGAATTTCTAATGGTTAAATGCAGACCCTTTTATCTGCCACGCGAGTTCACCTCAACTATCATTACTGCCGCCTATATTCCTCCCGATGCTGATGCCAAGTTGGCAATGAAAGAACTTCATGCAGCCATCAGCAAACAACAGACTGCTCACCCGGAGGCTGCTTTTATTGTTGCGGGGGATTTTAATCACTCAAACTTAAAGACAGTGCTCCCCAAATTCCATCAAAAAATTTTCTGTCACACACGGGGAAACAAAACGTTGGACCATGTATACACAAACATGGCTGAAGCCTACGCTGTGACCCCCCTCCCCCACCTGGGTCAATCAGATCATCTTTCTTTGTTCCTCAGCCCCAAATACTCACCCCTCATCAACCGTGTGAAGCCATCAGTGAGGACCATCAAAGTGTGGCCAGCGGGGGTAGACTCCACACTCCAGGACAGGTTTCAACACACTGACTGGAGTATGTTTGCTTCCCAGGCCACATGTGGCTCTAGCACAGACATTGACAGCTACACTTCCTCTGTTCTGGAATACATCAACAGCACCATAGACAGTGTGACAACCCAGAAACAGATCACCACATACCCAAATCAAAAGCCATGGATGAACAAGGAGGTGCGCCTCCTGCTGAAGGCATGCAACACTGCCTTCAGATCAGGGGATGCACAGGCCTACAGCACTTCCAGGGCTAATTTGAAGAGGGGCATCAAAAAGGCCAAGCACTGTTACAAGCTAAAGCTAGAGGAGCACTTTTCCAACTCTGATCCTCAGCGCATGTGGCAGGGCATACAGGCCATCAGCAACTACAAACCCAGCCAGTCCACACCCACAGCCACAAACGTCTCCTTCCTGAACGAGCTTAATGACTTTTATGCCCGCTTTGAAAGAGACAATAAAGAACCCTACACCAGGATCACTTCCTCAACCGACCACTCACCCATCACACTCACCTCCTCAGAAGTCTACACCGCACTGAGTCGGATCAATGTGCGTAAGGCTGCTGGACCAGACGGTATTCCTGGGCGCGTCCTCAAAGCATGTGCAGAACAGCTTGCTGGGGTATTCACAGACATTTTCAACCTGTCCCTTAACCTAGCAGCTGTGCCAACATGCTTTAAAACCACCTCTATTGTGCCAGTGCCGAAACACTCCAGCCCAACATGCCTGAATGACTACCGCCCTGTAGCACTCACACCCATCATCATGAAGTGCTTCGAGCGGCTGGTCCTGGCACATCTGAAAGACTCTCTGCCATCCACACTGGACCCACATCAGTTTGCCTACCGTGGCAACAGGAGCACAGAAGATGCAGTCTCCATAGCACTGCACTCTGTACTCACACACCTGGACAATAAAAACACTTATGCACGAATGCTGTTTGTTGACTTCAGCTCAGCATTCAACACTGTCATACCCTCTAAGTTAATGATCAAACTTAGAGACCTGGATATCGACACATCTCTCTGCAACTGGGTTATGGACTTTCTGACTAACAGACCTCAGAATGTGAGATCAGACCACATCTGCTCCACCACCATCACACTCAACACTGGTGTACCACAGGGCTGTGTGCTGAGCCCCTTCCTCTACTCCCTTTTTACCATCGACTGTAGGCCTGTGAACAGTACTAACACCATCATCAAATTTGCAGATGACACCACAGTGATTGGTCTAATCAGCAACAATGATGAGACTGCCTACAGGGAGGAGATACAGCATCTGGCCACCTGGTGCACCGACAATAATCTGCTCCTTAACACCGACAAGACCAAGGAGCTCATTGTGGACTTCAGGAAGGGACGAACAGGCTCACATGATCCCATCCACATCAATGGGATGGCCGTCGAGCCTGTCTCATCCTTCAAGTTCCTGGGGACCCACATCTCAAAGGACTTTTCCTGGACCACCAACACCTCCAGCCTGGTCAAGAAGGCTCACCAGCGCCTATTTTTCTTAAGGCAACTTAGGAAGAACCAGCTGTCATCAGCCGTCTTGGTGAACTTCTACCGCTGCACAATAGAAAGCATCCTGACGAACTGTGTCACAGTCTGGTATGGAAGCTGCTCTGTTGCGGAGCGTAAGGCACTGCAGCGGGTGGTGAAAACTGCCCAACGCATCACAGGGACCACACTGCCAACCATAGAGGACATCCAGAGGAAACACTGTCTGCGCCGAGCACGCAGTATTCTTAAGGATTCCTCTCACCCTGCTCACAGACTGTTTTCTCTCCTGCCTTCTGGCAGGCGCTTCAGGCTCCCCCGGACAAAAACCAGCAGACTAAGGAACAGCTTCTTTCCCAGAGCTGTATCCCTTTTGAACTCTGCCCCCCACTGACTCTTTGCCCCCCTGATACACCCCCACTATCCTCATAACTCAGACTCCTCATAATCACTGCACTATTTAACATTTGCACATTTAAAAATTGCACATATTCATTGCACTGATTCATTTATTCTAACTGTACATACCCATGTACATTTGTAATTATGTACACACACACTGTACATATACATTTGTAATTGTTTATATATCTGCACACTTCTGATTATTAATAGCAACCTGTACATATATCCATCTATTGTAAATCTCTGTTCATAGCTAACACAACCTGTATATAATGTTCATAGTACATCCATTTGTAAATATCACCATAGTTTTTCTATAACTGCACTTTATAACTTATACCTGTGTCCTGCACTTGCTGCTATTGCACTCCTGGTTAGACCTAAACTGCATTTCGTTTCCTTGTACTTGTACATGTGTAATGACAATAAAGTTGAATCTAATCTAATCTAATCTAATCTAATAAGTGATTACAAGCCACGCAGAGCGATTACAAGTTACAGCACACAATTAAATACATATTTTGAGAACGAGGCAGCAACTTTAATTACACTTACATGTTATGATCCGGAGGAATAAGAAGCTGATCCATTTGAACTGTAACAGTTACTGACAGTCCCTGTCAAAGTCTGACAAAGTCCTATACATAATAGTCTGCTGCTCCTTCCTGTAATAGCAAATGGCCGGCGAATCCTGCATTGCAGCGTAGGTTATTCTATCAAAAATCTGAAAAATGACAGGAACAAACACAGCACTAGGTTGGCTATACTGTGATATTGTTGTGAAAATAAACTTTAACCCTTTATTCCCCGCAGCCAAATCTCCATCCGTCAGTGATCGTCATCTTCATGTCATGATCCGTCCTGTGATCCCCTGTGCTCCGCTAATGTCTGAAGGGAAAGGCGCGTTCACTTTTTACCGGATCCACCACTACATATTTGGTGATGTACCGTATCAACGTTGATGCATTTAGGCAAAAGATCCGAGCCCAACACAATTCATTTATTCAACTTTGAGTTAACTGTTTCGTTAAAGATTCAATAGTTTTAAACAAGATGCACTTTCAGATTTAAACCTCAGCTGGATGTTTTCATTCACTTAGTGCTGTGTTTTACACACTGCATGAAAGGTGCAGTGGATCAAAAATAGGGACTCTTTAACCTTCATGTCATTCTTGTAAGACCAAATGCATGGATCCAATATACTGATGCACATGCAATTTTTATTCAACTTTTTATGTTCACATGTGACATTACCAATTGTGTTTATGAGGATGCTCAAAACAGAAACTGTTACTTTACATTTAAGACCAGAATATTATTATTTAACAATGTGTAATTGTCACATCCCCGGCTCGTTCCTGCTCACCCAATCCAGTTTCACCACCTCATACCAGTCTAATCCAATCACGAGAACCTTCCCCTGAGTATTAACCATCCGCACCTGTTCATCATCAGCCTGGACACTATATATACTCACTTCCTCCGTTCACTCGTCGACCGGTATTGAAGTCGAATGGTTGTCTTCACCCAAGCTCCTTCCTCCTCTCTTCTTCCATGGATGTTCCTTCTGAGTCTTCGTACCCATCGCACTGATAAAGGGAAGTGTCTTTACAATCTGACTTTATCTGAAGATCTGTATTCACCCTCATGCACTTTCTGCCTGTTACCACCAACGGAGGTTTTGGATGTTAACCTATGCTTATCTCGCGCCGTGTTTACAAGGCGAAGACTTGTGTGGTGTTCCTCGTATGATCTTCCATTTCCCCACAGAACTGTATCACTGTGATTTCCCCCGCTGTGGATACAGCGAACAGCACTGGCAAGCTCTAACACCAGCTCTATTCCAGCCGTGCTGTGAGCGTGATCGCCAGCACATAACATCTGCCTCTCATACAGCCTGTGTGATATCTATATTGATTACCTTGTGAAAAGATAACCATCTCTGTCTTCCTTGTCTACCAGCGTGACAGAAATGACTATATGGTTAGGGTTAGGATGAGGTTTAGAGGTTTTAGAGTTTGTTGCATGTAATTATGCTTTAATTTATAATTATTACTATAGTAGGTACATGTAACGTGTAACAAGGACACTGTAAAAGAAAATGTTGCCAAATAAAGTGTAAACACAGGTACTGTATAATAATAATAAAAATGGGTGTAAAACTACACAAATATAATTTTTTTTTACAATATAAACATTATCAGAATGGCAGAATTTTTATTTTTGTGCAAACGATCTTATTTTCAGTTTGTAATTCCAGTGTGAACATAAGTAATGGACAGCCAGTAAGGGTTTGAAGGGCACAGATATAGCACCGGGATAGACGTCTGAGAAATGAGGGAAAGAGTGACAGTAAGTTATTGTGGGATGGCCCAGAAAACAGCAGTATCCTGTCAAGAAGTAAATCAAGCAGAAGGCATGGAAAAATGGCCCAAGCTACATATGAGTTTGGCCTCACACACATACACCTCTGTTCATCTGTTGACATCAAGTCACATTTCTCGAGAGCATCTTTATCTGAATGGAGTGACAGCATCATTTCTCACAGACATTCATTATCCCAGCTTTACCCTCGGTGTGTGCGGCCCAGAGCATCTCTCCATTGTGACAGTACAAATCTACCTGCCATATTTCGAAATATGGAATAAAATGCAGCAAGCAAGTTAATATTGCATCATGATATTTAACTTGGCCACTGAGAGTACATTACTAAAACATGACTCAATATGCTTTATAATTGAACCAATCAGTTGAAATTCCACAAGTGTTTTTAAGATTAAATTAATTAACTCGTAGATTTGATTAATGCTTCCATTATGACAGTTTAACACTGCAGTTATTAAAACAAGTTCAATTATACATTATTTTGAATCAGTTTTTCAATATAAGTTTTCAAATTACTTAAATGAGTGTGTATTTTTAATTTTAGTGACAGTTATTAAAGTGCATTGAGTTTAAATTATTGTAAATTGTAAAATTATATACACTCACTGGCCACTTTGTTAGGTACACCTTACTACTACCTGGTTGAACCCCCTTTTGCCTTAAGAACTGCCTTAATCCTTCGCGTCATACATTCAATAAGGTACTGGAAATATTCCTCAGAGATTTTGGTCCAAATTGACATGATAGCAACACACAGTTGCTGCAGATTTTTTGGCTGCACATCCATGATGCGAATTTCCCATTCCACAACATGCCAAAATGCTCTGTCAGATTGAGATCTGGTGACTGTGGAGGCCATTTAAGTACAGTGAACTCACTGTCATGTTCAAGAAACCAGTCTGAGATTATTCATGCCTTATGACATGGCACATTATCCTGCTGGAAAGTAGCCGTCAGAAGATGGTTACACTGTGGTCATAAAGAGATGGACATGGTCAGCAACAATACTTAGATGGGCTGTGTCGTTGACATAATGCTCAATTGGTACTAATGGGCCCAAAGTGTGGCAAGAAAATATCCCCCACACCATTACACCACCATCCTGAACTGTTATACAAGGCTTTCATGTTGTTGACACCAAATTCTGACCCTACCATCCGAATGACACAGCAGAAATCCAGACTCATCAGACCTGGCAATGCTTTTCCCATCTTCTATTGTCCAATTTTGTTGAGCCTGTGTGAATTGTAGCCTCAGTTTCCTGTTCTTAGCTGACAGGAGTGGCACCTGGTGTGGTCTTCTGCTGCTGTAGCCCATCTGCCTCAAGGTTCGATGTGTTGTGCGTTCAGAGATGCTCTTCTGCTTGTAACGAGTGGCTACTGGAGTTACTGTTACCTTTTTATCAGCTTGAACCAGTCTGGCTATTCTCTTCCGACCTCTGGCATCAACAAGGCAGTTGCACACACAGACCATTTTTCAGACCATATTCTGTAAACCCTAGAGATGGTTGTGCATGAAAATCTTAGTAGCACCAACAATTATGCCACGTTCAAAGTCACTTAAATCACCTTTCCTCCCCATTCTGATGCTCAGTTAGAACTGCAGCACATCGTCTTGACCATGTCTACATGCCTAAATGCATGAGTTGCTCACATGTGACTGGCTGATAAGAAATTTGCATTAAAGAGCACTTGGACAGTGAGTGTATATTTTATTTAAATTAACATTTGATTTATAAAGAGATTTGAATCTTAAAGAGATAGTTCATCCCTACCCAGCAGGCACACAACCTCATAAGACGTTAATATAAGGTTGAATTTAAGTCATGACGTCAGGTGACCAAAATTCAATGTCTAGCCAGCATCTAAGGACAATCTTATTTTGACGTTCAATAACGACGTCAAATTACGTTGATATTTGGTTGATTTTAGATTGTTTTGGAAAGTGACCAAAATCCAACGTCTGATAGATGTCATAGCGGTAACGTCCACACACCGTCAAGGTTTAGCATAATTAGACGTTGATATTTGGTTGATTTTAGGTTGGACATTGGACATTGACGTTGGGTTCTGACGTCAACCCGATTTTCATTTCCAAACAAAATCAAACATCCCCATGACATTGGGGTACAATGTCAGTATGACATCATGTTGATGTCCTGTGCCTGCAGGGTAAAATCAAGTTTTAATAATTTCTTTAATTTGAACACAAACAAAGATATTTTGAAGAAAGCTGGAAACCAGTAACTATTGACATCAATTGTAGGTAAAACAATTACTATGAAAGTCAATGGTTACAGGTTTTCAACCTTTTTCAAAACATCATCTGTGTTTAAAAGAAGTAAGAAACTCTAACAGGTTTGTGACAACTTAAACTTGAGTAAATGATGACAATTTTTGTGTTTTGGAAAGGGGGGACTGTCCCTTTAAAGAAATTGTTTAATCAAAAATTTAATTCATTCATTCAGCTTTAAAAAAATTTATAATTTTTTTAAATTTAAATTTATAAAAAAAAAATTTACTTATATGATTTCTTTTAGTTTGTGGGACTTAAGATATTTTGAGATAATGTTTTTTCCTCCTACATTAAGTGAATATTATAAACAAACGTTGCATTTTAATGGTGAATTGTGCATGACTATAAATCGCCCTTGATCTCACCTTGATGACGTGACAGAAAGTCAATGGAGGACAGATATAGCACAGCAGCATAGCATGTATCCCATCAATACTGTTCAAGACAAAACATTTGTGCTGTGCAAATGTTTTCTTTTTGAAAAATATTTCTTTTCAAAAGCCTACTTTTTGATTTCTTATCATTTTGTCTATTTGTTTGTCTGTTTGTCATTATGTTGATTAGAGGGCTATAGATGGTCTCTGTTTATGCTGAGCAACCCGCAGCCCATCAGCTCATGTATGTTCTTCATCTAAATGAATAAATATAATAAAGCACATCTTTGTTTACCCATGCGGGATCCATTAAAATAGTTATCGTGTAAACATAATATTGTGTTACTGTTCTAGATTAATTCATTTCATTGAAAAAGAATCATAGCATAAACAAAATGAATTCCCTAAGGGTGGATAAGTCCATATCTGTTTATTTTACCAAACTGTCTAACACTGTCTAGCTTTTTGTTTTTTTAGGCTGTGCATAGTCATGTGCTGCAGATTTTGCCTTAGGATAGTAGTGAAAATAAATTAATGATGTGACAGAGAATGACATGAAATAGCTTGTACTATGGGTTTATTTACATAATACAGTTTGCCAACCAAAATCTTATTCACACCAAGGAAAATATAACCATTGGTGCTCTGTCTCTATTCATTTGGATCAGATCCACACTGTAAAAAATGCTGATTTGCTTTATCTTTAATGTATGAATGTTAAAAATGTTTAAATTATATTTGTGGTTGGGTTTGTCCATATTTGATCCAGATTTGTGTTGGAACACCCAATTATTGCATATTATACACTCAAAAATAATGATGCTTGATGTTTGTTCAAGTTCCCAGAGATGGGTTGCGGCTGGAAGGGCATCCGCTGCGTAAAAATCGTGCTGGATAAGTTGGTGGTTCATTCCGCTGTGGCGACCCCGCAAGGGACAAAGCCGACAAGAAAATGAATGAATGAATGAATGATGTTTGTTCAAACTACTTATTAAAATTAGCTGAAACAACACAATTCTTTAGTTTTTGGGGCGACAACTTAATTGTTTTATGTTCAATCCACTTAAATTTGTAAAAACTAATAAGTTAACTTATTTCCTTCATGTCGTCCAAGCACAAATGAATTATGTGGATTTCAGCATGTTTTACAGTGTATGCATATTTACTCATATTTCCCAAATAGAAATTGTCCCAAAAATAACTGCAAAGCTGTTTGGTTAATACTGCCACATGCTTTCAATCAGGAACATGTTAATTAAAACAATTATGTCTCTATTATATAGGCTGAATGATTTAATTGATTTTTAATTGGACATTTACAGAATAATAATCTTGACTGAAATAGATGGTGAAATACAGCTGACAACAGCAAAGTAAAAACAGGGTTAATGTGCTGCACATATTTTGATCCCCTGTGTTCAGTTGAGTCCCACACACACACACACACACACACACACACACCCACACATATGCTTGGCTGGGAACCTCATCATTATTGATAGTGGGAGCAATTTGGCCACATCCTCAGCAGCAGAGCACAAACAGCCCCCAGCAGCAGATCCGCACAGTTCCAGAATGTGCCTTGTTCACACAAAACAGATCTTGTCCATTTAGGAGACAACAGAGAGAGCCTGTTTCTTCCTACAGCATCTTTATCCTTCTTTCTGCCTTCTCTGTTTGTCAGTCAAACAATTACACTATACAGCATTTGTGTAAATAAATTTGCTTTTTTAAGGATTAATTCACCCTAAGGTGAAAATACATCATAGCTTACTCGTGGTTGTTCCAGTGCTGTTTGAATTGGAGTCTCAGTTTCTTGTCGGTAGCTGACTCAGTTCAGCAATTCCTCTCTGACCTCTGGCATCAACAAGATTTTTGTCCACAGAACTGTAGCTCATTAGATAGTTTCTCATTTTCAGACCATTCTCAGGAAACTCTATAGGTGTTAATACGTACAACTCCTAGTAGATCTGCCATTTCTGAAACACTCAGACCAGTCAGTCCAACACTATCCCACAGCAATTTGTAACGATTTAGTGGTTAATTCGTATGAATTTGTACAATCCCATTCATACAGTTTAGTATGATTTGCTCAAGCCCTAATGAGGGGTAGCAAGTCTAAGGAGCAAGGATAGAAGCACAACTTTTAAAAGTGTACATTTTAAGCTAAGTTTACATGACAACGATGTAGCCAAAAGCAAAAAAAAGGTTGTAAAAAGGTTCATATTTAAAGGTGCAGTATGTAAGTTTGACACCCAGTGGTTGAACTAGGTATTGCACTCCTGGATCATAATAAAAGTACGCTAGGATGCCAGATTGTGTACAGGAGCGAGTGATTTAAACTGTGTTCTAAATAAAAGCAACGACACGCGATAGAGGGAATATTTTCCATATTAAAAGGAGTTTTTGTCCTAACCAACACCTCGAATTGATATATTAGAAATGGCTTCTATTTCTCACAGCTGAACAACAGAAACCTATGACAGCTAGATCACCTCAGGTAAGCCTTGTGTGCTTTATTCTGTGCTAAATGCTAACAATGCGAGTTTGAATGCATTTTACATGGCATTTGTTGCCATATACTGAAAGCAGAAAGTTCACCTCAGATCTTGAAAATACAATAAACCGTCTGAAATTGAACTTTAGAACTAAACACATATGAGTGATTCAGCATCTACATTGATGTTAAAGTGGGTTAACATGTATTAAATAGATTCTAAACCTTACCGTTTCGTGAGCGAGTGCATATTCTGTGCTTCTGAAAGGCTGTATTTAAATTTCTGCCGTGTTTCGTCTGGTGCAAACAGCCAAATAGCTGATCACTGCCTCTCTCGTCACAGCGTGTTGTTAGGACACGCGGTTACAATGTAACCTGCTCACCTAATGTTGACGTTCGTAATACTTATGTAATTTGCTAATTAATAACCTCATGTGGAACTGCATCTGTCTCCCATACTGTTCTTTTTGGTCACGGACGCATGCTTTCAGAGTCTTTCTGAATGAATGAATGAAATACGCTGTTTTCCAACAAGGCAACCCAGGGTGCTGACATATAATTGGCTAAACTGGCATCGTGCATATGAAATTTATCTAAACAAAGACAGCGTTCCGGCACGGAAAACCCATTTTCAAAGCAGAATATCTGACTTCAGCATTGTTTTTCAGTTAAACAAGTATGTTCACTTGGGATGTTTCTTAAATATCTGCACACATATTATGGTATTTTTATGCTTTAGAAGAGTCAAAAACTTACATACAGCACCTTTAAACAATGTTTTCAAAATGATCTGCATTTTACACATCTGCAGAAACACATGTATTATATACAGTATGACATGTGCTTTGTACTTAAGCATTTTATGTACTGATTATGTTTAGTTTAGTATATTAATTTAATTAAGTATATTGAGCAACCTCAATGTCATGTGTTGTCATCTTGAAATGAAGGTAGTTGCTATATGCAGAATATGTATCCAGAAAAGACTTTGTCCATATTTGATCCAAATTTGAGTTGAAACAACCAATTATTGCATATTATACACTTTAAAAAGTGATGTTTGATGTTTGTTCAAGCCTCTTATTTAAAGAAAAAACTAAAACAACACAATTCTTTTGTTTTTTGGGTGGACAACTTAATTGTTTTATCTTTAATTCACTTAAATTTGTAAAAACTAATAAGTTACCTTAATTCCTTTATCTTAATGTCGTCTAAACACAAATCGATTATGTGGATTCCAGCATTTTTTACAGCGTATGCATATTTACATTCATCACAAATAGAAATTGTGGTAAAAATACATGCTTTTTTGTAATTAAGCATTTTATGTGATTATATTTAGTTTAGTATATTCATTTAATTTAGTATACTAAGCAACCTCAGTGTCATGTGTTGTCATCTTTAAATGAAGGTAGTTGCAATACGCAGAATATGTATCCAGAAAAGACTTAATGTTGAGGTGAACTATCCCTTAAGGCAGTGTTTCTCAACCACGTTCCTGGAGGACCACCAGCTCTGCACATTATCCATGTCTCCTTAAACACACCAGATTCAGTTCATCAGCTCATTAGCAGAGACTGAAACACCTGTAATGGGTGTAACAGACTAGGGAGACATCCAATCATGCAGTGTTGGTGGTCTTCCAGGAACATGGTTGAGAAACACTGTCTTAAAGTACAGTTATTATCAGAATGTAGCACTGCATTAAATCCGCTTGTTAAGTCGTGACGTATAGAATGATTTCCGGGTCCAAGCCGGTACTCATTTGAATTGAGAAAATATTCATTTATGGCCACTTTTTAGTCATATCACACATTAAAGTGAATTTTATATAAAATCATGGTGTACACAGCAGTCTCTGGACTTGCTGCATCACAAACACCAATATTTTAACAATTTATAAAAAAGTAATCACTTGCTGGCCATCGGATATTAGGCATGGTTATATATATTGCGTGATTTTCCAAAGTATTGCATCGCTTTCTAAACGCTTATTGAGTCTCCCCATGCAGTTTTATAGAGCGCCTGGACTCGGAAGCCACTTTGCGTGACGTCACACTTAACAAGCAGATAGTCCACACACGTCACTTTCAAACTAAGCAACTTACACTCGCTTGAAAATCAAGGTTTTATGGGTTCCTATTAGAGAGTTTTCCTGGCAAATTATGCTGATTAGTGATAAATATGACCGCTCCTTTACTTTCAAACCACCTGCAATCTAGTTTCTCCAGGGACTTTCTGTGCTACTGTATGTGTATTTTAAAGTATTTGTTATTTGTTAGTATAAATTAGCTCATAGACAGCCTTAAAGCCTTCAGAAAAGCACAAAAGTTGAGGAATCATGCCACTTATACTGTTTATTTTAAGCAGTTTTGGCTGTAATTTTGCTGTTACTTGATTTGCATAATTCCTGTAGTGAATCAGGTTTGAACAAGCCAGTGCATGCAAATAAACAATAGTGTCAGTGGCTTCAGTTGATTTTTAGTATTCCTACTGCATTTTAAGATGGTCTCATCTGTTTGTGGACTAATGGTGAAACGATATCCATCATAAATGGAGATGGATAAGAGACGTTAAAGATGTTCATACCTCTCCCATTTTGGGGAGAAGATCAATACCCATCCCTCAAAGTGGCCCCAGACTGGATTTTAGTTTCCAGACATTTTGTTGTCCCAACAAAGGTCATTTTAGTATAAAGTTCATTCAAGAAGACCATGCAAATTTAATGACGTTAATTTTAGCCAGAAAAGTAAATACAATACTTTTTATCTGCATCCCTATAAGCCCTAAAAAGTAACATTGGCTGGATTTAGAGGCAACTTTTTTCTGTTTGGCTGACCATTTAGGAGAAAGGGAAAAGTGTTTGGGAAATAAATGAATAAATAAATAATATTAATTATCATATTGATATCATTCTTATTATTATTGTTTTTACTTATGTTGCAATAGGGTACACAAATTACATGATATAAATCAAATTCAAAAGAAAACAAGCAACCAAATGAACAAACAAAAACATACAAAACAGTTAACAACAGTGTGTGAGTGTGTGTAATAATAATTTGGTGTATGGGTGGAAACATATAAACAAAAGAACATATAAAAATGTAAATACATGTGCAAAACAACAGTAAAAAGCCGTGTCAATGATGAAATTTATTGCAATGTATGTGTATTTATATAGCGCATTTATCGTGTATGGCCACACACCCAAAAGCACTTTACAATCACGAGGGTGGTCTCTTCACACCACCACCAGTGTGTAGCATCTGATGGGTAAGGGCCGATGGGAGGAAGTGCCATGGGATTTTTAATGACCACAGAGAGTCAGGACCCCAGTTTAACGTCTCATCCGAAAGACGGCGCCCACTGACAGTATGGTGTCCCCTTCATTTTACTGGGGCATTAGGACTCACACAGACCATAGGTTGAGCGCCCCCTGATGGCCTCACTAACACCACTTCCAATTGAAACATAGTTTTCCCTTGTGGTCCCCAATCCAGGTACTGACCAGGCTCAGCCCTGCTTAGCTTCAGTGAGTAATCAGTCTTGGATTGCAGGGTGATATGACTGTGGCAATAATGTTAGTTAAAAAGAATGCAAGCATAATAACAAAAAAACCCATAAAAAATAAATAAAAAATAAAAATAAAACATTAAATTAAATTAAATTAAATTAAATTAAATTAAATTAAATTAAATTAAATTAAATTAAATTAAACTAAATTAAACTAAATTAAACTAAATTAAATTAAAAATTAAAACAAAACAGTCAGGGTTGGAGAAGGAAGAAGATGAATGATAATAATGTTAATATTGGTAAAAGTCATATAATATATATAAAAATATATATATAATAATAATAATAATAATACTTTTTTATTAATCAAAGTGTTGGTACCAAATGACTTGTGCTTATTTCAAAACCAAGGACCATAGTCTTTTTCCACTGAATAAAAAAAAAAAAAACATACATCACATATGTCTGAGTTAAAAAAGAAATAAACTCATTCATTCATTTATTCATTTTCTTTTTGGCTTAGTCCCTTTATTTATCAGGGATCGCCACAGCGGAATGAACCGCCAACTTATCCAGCATATGTTTTACGCAGCGAATGCCCTTCCAGCCACAACCCAGCACTGGGAAACACTCATACACACTTGGATTCACACCCCAGCATACACTACGGCCAATTTAGCTTATTCAACTGACCCAGCCGGGGCTCGAACCAGTGACTTTCTTGCTGTGAGGCGACAGCACTATCCATTGTGCCACCGTGTCACCCAAAATAAATAAGCTGTAATCCATAATTCACAAACCATCTCTTTAACGTTGGTTAACACATTAGCTATGCACATAAGGATTTTGTGCAATAACAAAGTTATGCAATATATCTTTTATGGGTCTATGAAGCTAAACCATGCCACATCATTTTAGTGAGTAACCTATTTTCTATGACAATTACTTATGACTAAATCTATGCGAGATACTCTTTTGACAGGGCTGCGCAGTTTTATTGTTGTGGTCTCTTTCACTTCCCCAGACTTCCATTAGTCTGTATTCTGCTCTGCTCCAGACATGCCAGTTCGAACACAAACAGCCTGAGGTTCTTATCAGTCTTTCTCACACTGCAGTCTTCCCCAGGAAACCCGTTCAAGCTCACTATATCACACACTCCTCCCTCAGCTCCAACCATTCTCACAAGCACACTTTCACATTCCCACTTTGCTCCCTGCTTTATTTCATATGGTACCTAAGAATTGCACATCTTTTATCTGGCTTCCTCTCTCTTTCTAAATCTCTTCCTCCAGCATGCCTGTCTCTATTCTCTTAATAGCTCTCTTGCTCTTTGTGAGTTGTGGTTATTCCAGTTCATATCTCTCAGTTTTTTTGTGTTAGTCTGTGTTAGTCACATGAGTTTTTTTTTTCTCTTTCCACTCCTTGAGGGTCTGCTCTCCTTAAAGAAATAGTTCACCCCAAAATGCTCTTTTTGTCATCTTTTACAAACTTAAATGCTTATTCTTCTTCTGCGGAACACAAATGAAGTTATTTTGAGATAATCAGACAGTCAGTATATGTTTGTTAAAGGGATAAGCAACATTCTTGAAAATATAATTCTATTTTCTTATTAAATATCTGGGTGAACGATCCCTTTAAAAAAGCAATCCACAATTTTCCAGTGGCTTCATTCCAGCTAACAAGGAACATTCTCTGAACTTTACCTAATGTTATGACGAGTTTTTTTTTTTGTTAATTTATCATCAATTTTTCTTCCAGTAACAATAATCTGTGATGAGGCTACAGGTTGAGATTGTTTCACCAATTGCTGATAAATAAAATGAAGAGAAATCCTGCATAATAAACATGTTATGGATAAGTAAAATGTAATAAGATCCTGATGCATTAGCACTGACTTTCCAGTTGTGTGCTTCAATTCTGTGGCAGTCTGTGGAATGAAGTTCTCTCCTGCTGTAAAACAGTCCCTGATTGGTTTTTACTCATCTTTCCTACTCCCTACTCTCTATATCCACCAGTCATTCCTTAACCAAATTATTAGAGTTTTCATTCATTCATTGATTCATTCATTCATTCATTCATTCATTCATTTTCTTTTAGGCTTAGTCCCTTTATTAATCTGGGGTCGCCACAGCGGAATGAACCGCCAACTTATCCAGCATATGTTTTACGGAGCGGATGCTTACAGCTGCAACCCATCACTGGGAAACACTCATACACTCTCATTCACACACATACACCTTTGGACAATTTTAGCTTACCCAATTTACCTATACCGCATGTCTTTGGACTTGTGGGGGAACACACACAGAACACACACAGAAATGCCAACTGACCCAGCCGAGGCTCGAACCAGCGACCTTCTTGCTGTGAGACAACAGCACTACCTACTGCTCCACCGCGTCGCCTTATCAGAGTTTTGTATTTTTATACTGTATTAGCTGTTATTTTGATACTTTTTTCATTTGCTGAACATTTCAGTTTAGTTTTAGATAGTTTCATTAATGGTTTTGTTAGTTTTAGTTTTTTTGTTTTTGGGAAAACGTTTTTATTTAGTATTTAATTTAATCTAAGGTTTAGTTTTAATAATTCTATTTTAACAGAGCTCACAGAACAGTTCAGTGTTAGAAGTAATAAAAATACAAAACTATTGAAACAAACACTAAATCCAAAACCATGCAAACGCAACAAATAAAAGTAAAAACTGTGTAGAATTCAGAAAATCTCTATAATATTAAAACTCATGCTGTATATGAAGTTAAATATTTCTAGTTTTGGCAAATATGTTTTAAAATGTAGTTTTTTTTGTATATAATTTTGCACTTGACGGAAGTGTTTGTATGTAAAAGCACATCTACAGGTGTTTCTCTAAACAGCCGCAGGTCAGATTTTCCATCACAGAATGAGTGCTTAATAATTCTGCAAGCGATTATTCATTTGTGCTAATTATTATTATTTTTTAGCTGCATTTTCAATAACGGCTGTTACAGTAGTTTCGATTAGTTTAAGATTTTCATTTTTTGTGAATTTTTATTTCTTTGACCAATAGTTTTAGTTTTCATTCACTTAAATAACCTTGCTCCTGAGATCCAGTTTCTTTTAGGTAAACTTCCGATTTTTAAAAAAATTATGTCGAACACATCGTACACATACTTTAGGAACGGAATAGCGGAAGATTTTGGTGGTTTTAAAACCTTGACTTTTCCAAACCACGGTATACCTTGAAAACGGTTATCGTCCCATGCCTAAATGCTACTCTATGAGAATAATCTGAAGAGTTGAATTATATTATGTTTGTTATATTATGCTTGTTTGAATAAAGAAAACCTGATGTAAATAAATATCAGCTGTGGTTTACTGATATTTGGTGAAGCTATAAACCAAAATATTGCCCAAAAGATTGGTATTATTTACTGAAAAATATGTCCAGATTTTCACAACATGTTAATGTAATTTTTCACAGTAAATTACATTAGTATCACTTTTACTGGATATAACTGTAAACATTCACAGTATAGTGCATTGTATTCAGAATTTTATTGTGAAATTAATCAAATTAGCATGATTACAGCTAATTTCTGTAAGAAGGGCTATATTTTATTTGCATGTTAGTTATAGGAATTCAAACTCTTTTTATTTCATTAAACATAGACATTATTACAAATTAACTTTTATGCTAGCATTGGCACTTTTTGATATTTAGAAATAGAATGCTATTCTAACCCCAAAAACAATTTGGTTACATCTTTAAAAATAACTTGAAAGAAAATCATTCTGTTTTGAAACAACATGAATGTCAAAGTAAATTTTCATTTTTGAGTGCACTGACCCTTTATTTAATTTTATAAGTTTAACATGGACATATTAAATAATTTTTAATAAACATTACTTTGTGCTTAGCCAAAAATGTTATAAACCGGAACAAATGTAAAACCAAACACTGTTAAACACCCAAAATGATTTCAAAGTCAGGGCAAATGTCAGAATGACTAGCCGAGGAAAGCCTGCTTCACAGTAAAATATTGTTAATTCTACAAGATAATACTATGAAATCACAGTAATGGACTTCACTGTCTACTGTGAAGTTACACTATATGGCACAGTAATTTAATGTAACAAAATCACAGTAATTTGTTGGGAATTTACATACAGTATTTTACTGTGAAAGTAATGCAATTATTAGCCAGTAATTTACTTTGAATTTAAGGTAAATTTTTTTACAGTGTGGTATTTGCTTGAATCTGCCAGTTGAGACCTTATGATGCATGAAACACGATTTTCTGTAATGTATGGTGCTTTAGAGATTGCATTTTTAGGTAAAGCCTCATTTTTATCTTTAGTTAATGCTAATTTTCAGTAAATTCCAGCCAAAAACGATAATACTTGGTTTAACCTTTTGCATTCTTCTTTTTTATTTCTTCCCGTTTATGTATTGTAAAATTATGTACTTGATTTTAGTTTTTTACAGTATTTCTGGTTCTTAGTTTTAAACTTTCTTTTAGTTTAAGAGTATTCTATAATGTTCTCAAAACTTACATCTTATGGCACAAGGGTACATTTTAGCGATAAAGCAGGACAAAAGGACATACAAAGGGAATACTGCAATGCAATAAAAAGTTTACAGAATAAATAAAAAGGTCAAAAGGTAATTTTACTTTCCTCCAATCCAGTAAGATGCCCAGTTTACTGATTCTCAGTAAACAGAAACACATTTGATGCTATTTTCTGATGTGGAAGTATTTGATCTGTAGAAGAGTTTGGTCGCCCTTGCTCCACCCAATGAGGGGGTTTGAGGTTTACAGCAGATGATGAGTAATGCCATAATTTGTAATCTTATCTACAGCGATGCTCACATAGCTCGCTTCACATTGTGTGAGCATTAACTTCAGTTCCTCTCATGCCTTGAGAGAGCCACATGACACAGATGCCAGTGTGCAGTGAAGCCTTAAGAAGAGAGCAGAATTTGATACAGGATTGTGGTTGAAGCCAGCGGAGGGCATTCACGGCTCAGTGTGTTGTCACTGCATTTAACACGTTTTTCAGTTTCTACAGAAAGTTGAGTCACTTGAAGTCGGTTACTTGATTTTTCTGAAACCAAAGCTGCTTTCCAATTGACAGTTTTTTTTTCTCTCTCCCTGGAAACAGGATAAATGTGTTTGTTCACTTCACTCACCAAGCAAAATGTGTTGAAACACCTTGCAGCACACAGTCAAAACATGAACTGAGCATCTTATCGAACTTAGCATATGAAAGCCTAACAGAATTCTGTAAATGAATATAATTTAAATGACCATACTTTCATATAAGGCTATTATTCATTTAGGGTAACTAATATGAAGTACTAAAATCAACCATAAGCATGAATTGTGCTATAACTGTTGGTCTTGCACACTTTATAACATGTACACTCACTGGCCACTTCATTAGGTACATCTTACTAGTACCGGGTTAGACCTCCTTTTGTCTTCAGAACTACCTTAATCCTTCGTGGCATAGATTCAACAAGGTACTGGAAATATTCTTCAGAGATTTTGGTGCATATTGACATGATAGGATCACGCAGTTGCTGCAGATTTGTCGACTGCACATCCATAGAAGACAGGATAGATCCATACTTTCATGTTGTTGACGCCAAATTTTGACCCTCTCATCCGAATGTTGCAGCAGAAATCGAGACTCATCAGACCAGGCAACATTTTTCCAATCTTCTATTGTTCAATTTTGGTGAGCCTATTTGAATTGCAGCCTCAGTTTCCTGTTCTTAGCTGACAGAAGTGGCACCCGGTGTGGTCTTCTGCTGCTATAGCCCATCTGCCTCAAGGTTAGACGTGTTGTGCATTCAGAGATGCTCTTCTGCATACCTCGGTTGTAACAAGTGGTTATTTGAGTTACTGTTGCCTTTCTATCAGCTCGAACCAGTCTTGCCATTCTCCTCTGACCTCTGGCATCAACAAGGCATTTGTGCCCACAGAACTGCCGCTCACTGGACATTTTCTCTTTTTCAGACCATTCTCTGTAAACCCTAGAGATGATTGTGCATGAAAACCCCAGTAGATCAGCAGTTTCTGAAATACTCAGACCAGCCCGTCTGGCACCAACCACCATGCCAAGTTCAAAGCCACTTAAATCACCTTTCTTCCTCATTCTGATGCTCGGTTTGAACTGCAGCAGATCGTCTTGACCATGTCTGCATGCCTAAATGCATTGAATTGCTGTCATGTGATTGACTGATGTGATTGTACCTAATAAAGTGGCCGCCGAGTGTATACAGTAAACCACACCAGGAACTAATTAAACTCATTAAAAATCTTGCAACCTCAAATCATTTCCACCGTGTTTGCTTTAGGCTGTGTTCCACTCTGAAGGACTCGTCCCTGTATGCCCTAATCCTTTTGACATCCACAATTGAATCTTTTGAAGGGTGTAGGGGACCAAAAAAACTTTGCGCATCTGGAGTGCTCTTCTTTGTCATCTTGTGTCATTTGCGTAACAAATTAAAGATGTTCAATGAATCATTTAGTATTGGATTTATGCACAATGACTGGTGGATACTTTTTAGCTATGCTGGTTGTAATACTCTTTGAACTGCATGTTGGATCCCTTTTGATTGGAACCTCACTTAAGATGGCAGATTACCCTGTTAAGTCCACTTCGCAGGGCAATTACGATTGAATGGAACAATACACCTCAAGTGTTAATGTATTCATTATGGCTGAGCAGGATGGGTGTTGATAGTGTATATCTGATTGGACTGTGTTACTGTAGATAGCAATTTCCACGTAAATGTAGTCTAAGTGGAAAATGTCAGCTGAAATAATCATGAGGTTGGCACCCCACCCTCTGGAAACGACACCCCACCCAGTGTTCAGCCCACCCATAATCTTACAATACATCTTGCATCTCAGAGTTGGAGCTTGTCCTCCAAATCACATTGGGCGTTCCTTTCTTAACACTTTTGGCTAATTTGTTGTTTTATATTAACACATTTTATGATGTATTAGGATTCAGAATTCCTGAAAATCTGAAATTGGCATATGAATTTGCTGCTTTACTTAAAAAAACATTTAGCATGTTAATAAGTGTGGATGCCTGTATTGTAGCTCATTAGCTAGCTCGTATGAATGAATAAATTTGATCCTTTCAGGAACCATATCACTTTGAGTCCACTTAATTTGGTCAGTTTAAAACAAATACACTCGATTGTGATAAAGTTATGGGAATAAATCATTTGTTAATTAATTTATCAGAAATCACACCTAAATAGTCAAAGCAGAATAGTCATACATTTATCATTGCTGTTTTAATCTGCATACTTAGCATTTAGCATATATGCTTGCTTGTTAATTGCCTTATACTTCAGTAATGTGATAAAAATATATAACAGACCCTCTAGTTTTTCATGTTTTCAAGGATTTTTTTGTGATAAAAATTACTGATTTTGTGGAGGTAGAGATAAGACCTAAAACAAGACAAGATCTAAAACGGTAGGGATTAAGCAAAAGGAAGGTTGTATAACTCATATTTTTATCCATGATCTTACTTTCTCTCTCTCAGATTTCACTCCCCGGAGCATCTGACATCATGTACCTCTTACACAGGACATGCGTTAGGGCTTCCCCTTCTGTAATACACATAAAACACGGGTTGCCGTAAAACTCATCAATGGCAGGGAAGTGTTTTCTCTCATTAACTGCAGGGAAAAAGTTAAACGAAATAATTTATCGATTTGAGAAGCACAACATAATACCATCCATACATACGAAGCACAAATAATGTCCTTCAATTCAGTCACGTCCAGCGGCTGTCATCCGTGAATCTCCATCTGTTTGTTCCATTGCTCCATTTGTTAGATGTTTCCCAGTTTCTTTTGCAGTCTGAAGTGCACACAACTGCCAATTCGCGCCACAGGATGTCTAAATCCCATCTTTGCTTTGACTTCACATGTAAATCACTCGCGTTTCATCTACGTCTGCTTACTGCACAAGCTGAACCCCCCCGCGCCCCGCCCCCATTCCATGTAATGTTAGGATTGTGAGGGCACAGGTGAGACCTAATTTTTCGAGAGACACTCCAATCCATTACTTGCGCTGCGTACGCAGCGTCTATAAGTCATGTAAAACAATTCATTGCAAACTGAAATATAATATGATTATATGGTTTAGAATTGAATGTTTTATAAGATTATTTACATTTTTTTGTGATTATTTTGCTTTTAAATTAGGAATTTTGCAGGATCGCAAAAATTTGTGACTTTTTGTTGATTTCTGTTTTGGATTCAGCGATCGCTGATTCAAGAAAAACTAGGAGGTCTGATATAAGATGTAATTAAATTATGTGAGGGAATTATCATAAAATTAGTTCTTTGTCTTAATTTGGTCATTTTAAAATGACTTCATTTGTTAATGTTGAAGTTTTGAGAACAAATATGTTGTTTATTTAAAATCAGCGTAGCTGAACCGCAAGTAACATGTGTCTCTAATTTGATTCTGCCTGAAAAACCTTGTTATTCTCTCAGTTAAAGAAAATAAATACTGGGAAAATAAGAACAAGCATTCTAGCCTGATAAAATCTTATCAGACAAGTGGCCATTTCCTATACTGTATTTGGCAATGAAAATCCTTCAGGGTAGCTGCAAGTGTTTACTTTGTGTTTTCTGAATTTATTTTTTTACATGTGCACTCTGTGTCACTATTCTGTACATAAGGCTGCATTTTCAGCTAGAGAAAAAAGTTGATCTTGGTTTAAATCACTTACCATTGTTGCTTAATGCATTTTATTAGTAATATTCGCACAGGAATTATGCAGAATTATCCAACATTTGGCATCCTCCATTACACCGCATATTGTTTTATTGTTGTTTTTCATAATCATTCAGTATTAGTAGAATTAAATACACAACCATTTACTATTGTGTATTAAATGCATAGTTTATTAGTTATTAGTTTATTAGTTTATAGTATAGTAAATTGATAGAACACAAAATGTATTGAAATGTTGTGAAAATTTATTATTGTTTTTTTGCCAAAACGAAAAATAGCAATTGGTTCAGTTGATTTTCGTACCCCATAATTGAAACATCGTTAAAACAATCCCTAAAATCACTTCTTTACACTAGACTTTAGTTTTTTTTTACAACTAATCATTAATTAATTTGTTTTAAATGACATTTATGGCCACTTTTATAAGATACTAAAATAGTAAACAGAAATCCAACAGAAAATGTGATCCTAATTTCTGCCTTACTTAAAGCACTTAGCCTAAAGTATTTCAGAGCCATAACTCTGTGCAGCCCATGGGCAGACTGTTAACACTATACATGGAAAAATATGTTGTAAAATGTGCAAATATGTGAGTTTGACATATGTTAGGCCAGATATGATATCCTGCAGCCTTACCGGACTTGAAATAACAGATAGAGCCATAAGTTTCCCAAGTGTGTGTGTACACAGCTCTGCACTGTGTAAAGTTGTCGGCTTTTATGGTTGATAAAGATGGCTGTTTTGGCATGAGGTATTTATGTGACCTATTTTATGAACACTGATATAGATTACTTATGTGCCCCCCCTCTCTCGCTCTCTCTCTCTCTCTCTCTCTCTCTCTCTCTCTCTCTCTCTCTCTCTCTCTTTCTCTTTTCATCTTAGACACACAGCCAAAAGCTACACTAATAATTGTTTGCATGTTGTTTTGGTGTATGGTGTATATACACAAGTGCCATCTTGTGTGTAAAATGTAGGGGGTCCCTGTTATCTAATTCAGCCAATAGACAGTGTAAATTAACAGGCAGGAGCAAATAGGCTTTAAATATGCTGTTTAAAATGTACTTGAACGCAAAACTGACAATTTTATTTTTTATTGAAATATGAAAATGTTATTATAAATAATTTGTATTCAAACTATCTAATCAACTCCCTGTAGACCAAAATAAGACCCTTTCTACTTGTATTCATGTTTGAGATGCAGTTTCACTTTAATGTAGTTAGTGTCAGACAGAAGCATTGTACTGTATGTCCAACATTTATTTAAAAAAAAAAGAAAAATAAGTAGGGCAGAGAAGGTTGCTGGTTCGAGCCCCGGCTGGGTCAGTTGGCATTTCTGTGTGGAGTTTGCATGTTTTTTCCGTGTTTGCGTGGGTTTTTTCAGGGTGCTCCGGTTTCCCCCACAAGTCCAAAAACATGTGGTACAGGTGAATTAGGTAAGTAGTGTATGTGTGTGAATGAGTGTGTATGGTTGTTTCCCAGTGATGGATTGCAGCTGGAAGGGCATCCGCTGGATTATGCTGGATAAGTTGGTGGTTCATTCCGCTGTGGCGACCCCAGATTAATAAAGGGACTAAGCGTAAAAGAAAATGAATGAATGAATGAATGAATAAATGAATGAAAAATAAGTAAATAATAAACTTAATCTGACCTTCTAACAATAACACTATTTTACATTCAATTGGCTGATATATTTATAATTTGTGTATCGCGTCAGGCTAAAGGGGGTCGCACACCAGATGTGCCGCTCAGCGTCGCTCCGCATCACGCCTCACAACGCCATGCTTTTTAGAATTCTAAACATAGGTTTCTATCAGGGTACACACACCGATGCCGCAAGTCGGTGGCTGATCGCGACACCTCAACTACGACTCAGGACACTGTTCATATTTCTGCCATGCCACAGAGCGCCATCTGAATAGTTTAATTTTAAATTTAACATGCGAATGTGCGCTTCTAGTGTGCGATACTCCTAACTGTCATGTGCATGCTGTGTTTTGGCGCATCCGGTGTGCGACCCGCTTAACTGAGAACATATAACTGTTCTTTTGTTGCTTGGATAAATTCTTTTGTTCTGTTTGTATGTCACTTTGAATGAAGGTTTCTGCCAAATGATTAAATGTAATTGTGGGGTTTGTAGTTCTAATTGAATTGCCTTTGTCCAGTTCAGAGTGTGTTGTAGATAAAATTAGCAATTAAAGTGTGCACACTGCACCTAAATTTTTTTGTTTGGATGTACTAAATCAACCCGATATTTTGTAGTATTGTTTTTAACATACATGTGAATTTCACTTCCCATTCCCTTTAAGAGTCAGTTGCGCCATGCCATGGTGCATTTGCTATTTACATGGGGGACTTTGTAAGTGGAAAAACTGAACGCTTCACTAACAAGAAAATAGTTAAACAGACTATCTGCAGCAAGGATAAAGAATGAGCCTCCTCCATTCGGCCTCTTTACTTTCTCTTTACTTTATTTTTACTATTTACTTTACTCCTTTAATTTCGTTGAGTAAGGAAACAGTGTTGTATGCGCTCCACTGAAGACATCCATCAGCCTACGTATTTAATTTAATTTGTTAAACACAAATATTTGTTTCAAAACAATTTCTAAATTCAGTTCTAATTTCCAGCAAACTAATAAATGAACAATAATAATAATAATGAAATGTGGTCAAAAAACTGAGTTATATCCAAACACACGTCCTATGCATACGTCTTCACCCATGAGTCCACAAAGTGGTGCAAATGGATTTGTTATTTAAACAATGTAGCGCAAAACATGAAAATTAGAGTTGCGCTGGTCTGAAAATAGCAACAAATTGCACCATGCACGTTTTGCGCCTTATTGTACCAGGTGTATGATAGGGGCCTGTGAGTGACTGAAAACCTTTGCAGATATTCTAATTCTTATTCACTGGTGTCATTTTTCTAACTTGTCTGTACTCCAATTAGTATTAATTTTCAACTCTCTGCTCATGCTATCCGAAACGTGCCCTGGCGCATTTCCCGCTTCGTTTGAGAAGTGTGAGTGCTCTGATTCGGGCTCAGGCGCGGTTCAATTGACAGTCCCTGGCCCTTTTGGAAAAGTTGTGCCAGAGCGTGGTTCACTTGGGCTTTGGTGCGGTACGCTTGTAGTGTGAGTGCAAAGTGCGCCTGAGCCCGAAACTGAAGACGTGATGTCACTTTTAAGGGACTGTTTCATATGGATTTATTAATCATTCTTAATTTTCAATGAACGTGAACTGTCATAGTTTATTAAAGACGCAAACCCCTCACTGCATGACAGCTGCACCTTCAGGAAACTTCCTAATACCTACAGCACAAGGACTTTTATGCTAATTTATGAGCATCAAAAGTGGTGGATCTGTTTGGCAAAGTGTTTGACTGTGTGTCACTGCATCCCAAATGACTAAAGCAATCTCCACTGCGCTGAGCGAGAGCGCTTCTCGCTGTTAAACTGAGCAGTCGCATCATCGATGATGTAAGCGTGCTCGGGTCCGGTTGGTAAAAAATGCAATGTGAGTGCAGGCCGAGGGGGAGAGGGGATGGGGGACAATCGAGCTTTGGCACGGTTTAAGGCAACTCTATTCAATGTGAGTACGCTCTGAAGCACTTTAGGTTCCCCATTAGGCCTGACCCAGCCAATAGCACCTACTAGGGAGGCAAGTATAAAAATAGTTAGGCCCCATCTGATTGGTCAAATTTGGAAAAATAACCTATGCATGCAACACACACATTTTTGACACACAAAATAAAACAAATGTGTCACACATCTCTGCAATACAGATATTGCTTTTGCTATTACCCCAATAACTATCATTTCCATTATATTTTGCAGCCCTAATAGCAACTTCCATTTCATGTCAGCTTTTGAAGATCACCCAAAACTCACAGTGCATAATAAACACTAAAAAATCTTCTCAGTAAATCTAAAAATGATTGTTAACATCCCGCCTGTGTTAATGCAAGCGTGAAAGTGAGATCCCCTGTCTGTATAAGTATCAGAGAGAGTGTGAACACGTGGGCGAGTGTTTTGTATGCGTGTCTGAGTGCTCGCTTTTATTAGTGTCTGCAAGACCACTGTCGACTGAAGTAGGAAGAGCACTTTATTGCTGCAGGGTGCATTTGACTGCCAGTGTACACTAGATAGGCTGAGCACTCAACGCCTCCTCATCTCTCTTCAAGTCTGCTTTTAATCTAGGCTCTGACACTGGACGATGAGTCACTCTGGACCCAGGTGAAATATGGTCATCGCAGGGCCAGCTCAATTCACTGATTAGACAGGCCTCTCAAGCACGCCGCAGAGTTGAATGGCTTCCTCCTTAAGGGGCCATTTCAGTTTGTTCGCTCCAAAATGAAAAAGCCAAAAGGAGTACTCTATAGCTGAATGTGTGACAAGAATACAAGCAGGCTTATCTTTCAGGTCATCTCAGGCACGTACAAATGCAAAGTAGCATTTTCTTTGAAATGTCACGCTATGTGCCAGTGTGTCTGTGTTTTATAGAAATATATTACAATGTAAAATGCAATGATGAAGGTAGTCTATATTCATAATTTTATACGTCAGATTAAAGTAATACTTTATTATCGGAAGACAAGCAATATATGGGGCTCTATTTTAGCGATCTAAGCGCAAAGTCTAAAGCCCATGGTGCAAAAGCTTAAGGGCATGTCTGAACCCACTTTTGCTATTTTAGGGGGGAAAAATATGGTTTGTGCTTTGGCGCATGGTCTAACAGGGTGTGCTTATTCTCTTAATGAGTTATGGGTGTGTTTTGAGTATAATGTGTATTAATCCAATCAGAGACTCATCTCACATTCCCTTTAAGAGTCAGTTGCGTCGCGCCATAGTGCAATTGCTGTTTACATGGCGGATTTTGTAAGTGGAAAAACTGAATGCTTCACTAGCGAGAAAACAGTTAAACAGACCATCTGCAGTGTGAGGATAAAGAACGAGCCTCCTCCATTTGGCCTCCTTACTTTCTCTTTATTTTTGTTTGTTTAAGATATTTGTGTATTGCTGTACATCCTGCGTGTATTAAGCAATGTTTAAGAGTTTGGACCTGCAAAGGTGCATAACTAACGCGCTCTGCGCTGGACTTTAGACCAGCCTTTAGTTGTTCAATGGCACAGTCTATTTCAGTTCCTCAAAATAGCAACATGCCAACAATGCGCCTTAACACACCTCCTTTTTACACCATCACACCCACGAGTCCACAAAGTGGCGCAAATTGATTTGCTATTTAAACAACGTGATGCACAATGTGAAAATTTGGGTTGCGTTGGTCCGAAAATAGCAACAAATTGCACCAAACATGTCTTGCGCCTTATTGCGCTGGGTGTATAATAGGGCCCATGGTCTTTAAGCACACATTTAAAACTAGTGCACAGAAAGATCCAGTACCAAGTTTTTCCACTAGAGGAAATTAGATTCCATTAGATTAAAATATGAGACTCATTATAGAACTGTTGGGTACATTTTGAGCATTTTCCATTCATTTTGCTTAAACTGGATTGATGTACAACCAGGGCTTAATTTGTGCCGGAACACATCGGATTCGAATCCAGCACCTGATTTTACCGATCCTCCTCCTCAACCGCCCTCCTCCCCCGTCCGCTGTTCACTTTCACTTTCTTCCTCCACTCCCCAACCCTCTACACTTTTGTCAGCCACAATCCCCTGCTCTTTACTTTCGTCCTTCGTCCGCGACACCCCTCCGCCATCCAACCTCCACCCCACCATCCAACCTCTACCAAACACCCCCAACCCGCTCTCCACTTTCACTTGCAACACCTCTCCATCCTCGGGTAACATGCTGGATCCGTTACCCCGATCTGTTCCGGGACCTCGCAATTGACAAATTAAGCACTGTGTACAACTATATATAGATTATAGTAAACTGAATCCATTATTAATGTAAAATAATGTAAAATGCCTTAATGTGATAAAGAATGTTTGGTTCTGTTACTAATTGTTGTTTAACTTATTGTTAAACATTTTAAAACAGGAACAGAATTGACAATTCCACCATTTTTTGCTTTAGCTCAATATGCTAATCTCAAACCTCAAAAGAAAGCTTCATGCATTTCATCATATATTTTTTAAGTAGATGAAGATTTTACTGAAATATCACAATAATGGAGTTGACATAATTAATGTACTGGTGTATCCAGCCTGATATTTTGAGGAAACAAAACTATTTAGCATTTGTCAGTTTAGTGGCTAATTCAGGCGATCAAAAAATGTACGATTTTTAAAAAGAGGTGTGGCACCAAACCCCACCCATAAACTCAACCGTCATTGAAGGATGAGCATATAGTACTAAACTGTATGAATAAGATTGTAAAAACATCATACGAATTAGCCAATCAAATCAAAAAGTTATAAATTGTCATGAGATATCGCTGTCGTATTCTATACATTTTGTGAAAATAAATGAAAGAAGAATAATGCCTAAACAGCTTTCCGAGTTTCCCCACTAGAAGAAGCGACTTCACTTGGAAGTTACAGAACATGCTTTTTCTATCAGTGCTTTACATGTTGTTTTACCTTTTTATAACCAATGTAACAGAGTTGACCAGAATGTTTTAATATTTATTTAAATTAGTAGAGTTAACACAGACTATATGATAAAACCATATTTCATGATAATTACAACTGAATGTATGACTTGAAGACTGTCAAAAATAGGTGTAGTGGAAGTCTTTATTATTTTAAAGACAAAATGGCCCTCAATATACAAACATCAATTTTTAGATATAACTATAAAATAAGAGAAAGTTTATGATGAAGACGCAAATATATCTGCAATTCTAGAATCACCCACATTTGTTGTTTTTTATTATTATTTTTATTATTTGTTGTTTTTTTTATTATTATTTAACAAGTACAAGCGTGTTTGTTTGCTTTTTTTAAAGAAATTTGACATTTTTTAATTAAGTCTATTTTATTCAAATGAATAAATTTTCGCTGTGGCGACCCCAGATTATTAAAGGGGCTACGCCAAAAAGAAAATGAATGAATGAATGAACTTTATTTCTGCGATCATATAGCATATGCCAAAACCTTTACATTATTATTTTTTTGATCCATAAAAATCCAATCATAAAATGACAGAACACTAGAGGGTTAAAAATCTTTTTTTATGTGTGTTTTTGAAGGAATAGTTTATCTAAAAAAAATTTATTATGAATTTACAATTAATTTAATTTATAAAGAATTTAATTTACTTACCCTCAAGCCATCCTAAGTGTATATGCCTTTTCTTTTCCAGATAAACATATCATAGTATAATCTTATGCCACATTTGCATTGACAATAAATGGTGTCTTGAGTTTTCAAAACTTCAAAAAGTGTTGCATCCATTAAATCATAAATGTAATTCAGTTGGAGCTTTAAAACTTGGCCACCATTTACTGCAATTTACAAGGCTAGGAAGAGCCAGAATATTATTTATTTAATTTGATGATATTAAAATTTTTGTTAACCTGGATGAAGAACGTTTCAGTGGCTGATATCATGTTCAGTGGTCATCAATGACATTCTGGGCATTATTTGAGCTTCAATAAGTCTTCTTTTTAGCTTCAAAAGATTTGGAATGCAACACATGACTTATAGAAACCACCCTTTGTAATGTTTTCTGACACTTTTGAGCCCTAGGATTAATTACATTTCAGTACATTGAAAAGGATAGCAGTTCATTCTTTAAGAAGAACAATTTTTTGTTATGGTCCCGGATATATGGGTTGAACTACATCTTTAAGCCCATAAGGATTTTTGTACAATGATTTTTTTGCCAACGGGCACCCCTGACTAAAGCCCGGGTGTCCTGAGAAGATAAGTTGAGGTGGAGATCTGGTGTAGCATTGTTAATGGATAACCTCCACCCAGTACTAATGATTAGACAGCTCATGTTGGGATCCCCACAGTTCTGACATAACACCGGAGAGAGAGAGAGAGAGGATCTACAGTACACTTCAACTCGTTTAAGAATAGAGTATTACTGGGCGGTTATACGAGTTATTGAAGAGGAGAAAGAGTGTAAAAAATGACACCACAGAAAGAGGGAAAGTAAGAGAGCTCCTCTGCATGGATCATTTCACTAGAGGAAGCGGCCATCATCAGTTCAGCTCTCAGATGTTGTGTCAAGAGGAGGGCAGAGGGAGTTTCTGCAGCGGCCAGCTGAACCTTTTAAAGAGTATGAAGGCTGTTTTTTCACTTTTCTGACTCATCTTTGCTGCTTATTTTTTCTTGTGTTTTGCATGTTTCTGTTCCTTCAGGACTAATATCCACAATAGCCAAATACACTTCCTCTAGTGTACACTGCAAAACTCATTTTCTTATCTTATGTTTTTGTCTTGTTTTCGAGAAACTTGAATGTCCTTGGCAAGATATGTTGAAACATATTGTACATATATTACTTAACTACAAATTATACAGTGAATATGTATGATGTTTTATATTCTTGTGTCAAATAGTACTGTATTGAGCATATATTATGTTAGATTAATTGAATTTATGGTTTAAATCAGAGAGTAAATGTATTTACATAAAGTTTTTTCTTAAATTCTCTGCTTAACATAAATTATTTTGATAAATACTGTATATGGCAATATATGCAAATACTTAGCAACATACAAGGATTTCACATGTAATAAATATATCAACCTTTAACCATTAGAATTACAAATATGTACATTTATGTTCAAATACAGTATTAAATACAATTATGCAATTATACAGTGCTCAGCATAATTGAATACACCCCATTTTGAAAATGAATATTTTTATCCATTTCTCAGTGAATATAGGCAATGCATTTTGGTGCATTTAAACAAAACAGATTTATTAAACAGATATATTTATTCAAATAACATTTTTGTAACCAAACATATTTAGAAATTGAAAGATAATACAATTAAATTCAAGCAAAATATTGCAAATAAAATTACAACCTGCAAAATTTCAACTAAATCTTTCCATTTTTTTGCTCCTCTTGATTTTTCCTCTTTTTTTAAATTTGTATTTAATATTTTTCTATAACATATAAATTTGAGCATACTAGTTTTTGAACCATTATCGTAAGTTATGTTGTTAGTTAAGCTCCAGATTTGGCTTCAGTACTGACTAATGTAATGTATATGCACAAATATACTGTAATACTTTATAGTTTCCTATTAAAAATATGAATTTAAAAGATGAGGGGTGTACTTATATATGCTGAGCACTGTATGTGTGTATATATAGATATGAACATATATCAGATGTTTATGCATATTTCGAGAATGTTTAGATATAAAATTCATCAAAACTGAAAGTAAAATACATGTACATTTACAAAGGATTTAAATTTTAAATAAGCACTGTTCTTTTAACCTTTATATTCATCAAAGTATTATAACAAACATGTACAAACAAACATATTCATAACAAACATATCACAATTTCCATCAAAATATTAAACTGCACAAGTATTTTCAACATTGGTTATAGTTCGAAATGTTGTTTGAGCAATTAATCGACATTAAAATAATTTCGATCATTGTGACAAAATGGAGTTAATTAAATATATTTTATACACTTAAATTATGCTTATCTTATTATTACTTAATTTATATTCATTGGAAATGAGCTAATATTTCAGAATATGTCATAATATTACTGTTTTTGGGCGACACGGTCGCTCAGTGGTTAGCACTGTCACCTCACAGCAAGAAGGTCGCTGGTTCGAGTCCCGGTTGGACCAGCAGGGCTAAACCTGGTCAGTACCTAGTAAACTAGGGGAAACTAGGCTGCTGTTGAAAGTAATATTAGTGAGGCCAGCAGGGGGCGCTCAACCCTGGGTCTGTGTGAGTCCTGATGCCCCAGTAAAGTGAAGGGGATACTGTCAGTGAGCGCCATCTTTAGGATGTTAATCTGAGGTTCTGACTCTCTGTGGTCATTAAAAATACCATAACACTTCTCGTAAAGAGTAGGGGTGTAACCCTAGTGTCTTGGCCAAATTCCATTTATCGGCCCTGACCCATCGTGTCCTCCCAATCATCCCCATCCACCGAATTGGCTCTATCACTGTCTCTCCACTCCACCAATAGCTAGTCAATGGTCAGAGCACTGGTGCCGTTGTCCCGTGGCTGCCATCACATCATCCAAGTGGATGCAGCACACTGGTGGTGGTGTGAAGAGACCCCCCCCCCCCCCCCCCCCCCCATGATTGTGAAGCGCTTTTGGTGTATGGCTATACACGATAAATGCGCTATATAAATACACATTACATTACATTACATAAATTGGCCATAGTGTATGTGTGTGAATGTGAGAGTGTATGGGTGTTTCCCAGTGCTGGAATAATTAGCGATTCATTCCGCTGTGGCGAATAAAGGGACTAAGCCAAAGGAAAATTAATGAATTAATTATTTACTGTTTTCACTGTATTTGTGATTAAACAAATTTTGAATTTGTGAGCTTAACATATATAATAAATCATAATATATATTTTTTACCCACAGCAAACTTTTTCATGTTTTTTTTTTATATAAAAAGCATTTTAGATTTATTTTATTCCATTTAATATATTTTTTATCTGATTAATAATTTCCCCTTTTCAATCAAATCCATCTCCCTCTTTTTTCCCCTCTTGCATTATCAGGTTGAAGTTCAAAGAACGGAAGGGAGGGGTGTTGCATGTTTTTGGTAGACGGGGAGGGGAGCAGGATTCACAGCACATGCTAGGTAAGAGGAATTCCTTTCCTCCCCCTTCTCTCTCCCTCTATCTCTCTCTCCTCTCTCTTTTGCTCTCTCTCTCAGTCTGTCACTCTGGGGCTCCGTCTCTGTTTCTCCCTCTCCCTATATTTGTCTTCCTCTCTTTCTCTTTCTTCCTCTCTATCCTTTTCTATCTCTCCCGATGATGCACACTCTCTCTCTGGCTCTGGAAGCCATGTAGCAGGTGAGAATCTCAGCCTGTCATTGCGCTCTGTTTCTTCTTGTCTATGCAATCCATGTGTGCTTGGACTGTGTCGCTAGGTTTGTAAATGGCTCTGTTGCTGCTATTACTGCAGTGCAGGAATAACTGCCGGGCTCTTTTTTTTTACTCCGACATATAACCAGCTCATCTCCTCTCCATTATGAAGGCATGTAAGACCTTGCTTAATGTAATTCTTTGAGTACGTTGTGAGGAATTCTTCCTGATGCATGGAAATAGTGCTGTTTTTCTAATGAGAGTATGATTTGTGTGTTTGTTATGAATGCATTTTTGAGAGCGACTAGGTGTTTAGTTTGTGTAAATGCACGCAAGACCTTGGCTAATGTAAATCTTTGAGTATGTAGTGAGGAGATGCATGGAAATATGCTGTTTTCTTGAAACCTCCTGGAAGATGGAATAATGGAAGCTTCTAATGAGAGTATTGTGCATTTGTTTTGTGCATGTGTGTGAGAGCGACTAGGTGTTTAGTGTGTGTGATGTAAGACCTTGCTTAATGGGATTCTTTGAGTTCGTGTTGAAAAGAGCTTCCTGATGCATGGAAATAGTGCTGTTTTTCTGAACCCTCCAAGGAAGGCAGCATCTAATGAGAGTATATTATGCATTTGTTTTCTGTGTGTGTGTGCATTTTTTGAGAGCGACTAAGTGTTTAGAGTTTATATAAATGCAGACTATCCTATTTCTCAGCATGTGTTTGACTCTGACATCTCAGAAGATGCATTATTTACCACTTGTAAATTATCATCAAAACAGCATATCTGTTGATGTATGGAAAAATGCTAATTTTCTGGAGCCTCCGGGAAGATGGATAGTAAAGCAGTTTATAATGAGTATAGTATACATTGGTTTTGAGTGTGTGTGTGTGTGCATTTTTAGATTCATTAAACAGCTAACGGGGAACGTTCTCAGAACACAACAAACGTTATATAACTTAACAGGAACTTAAATTGTTAGCTAGGTGTCTGTTTTTATGTGGATTAACCTGGCTCTGTGTTTGATTGTCAATGCTCAGAACATGTTTGACATTTGTAAATAAATGACAATCAATATTGAGCATCGGTTTTATTTCTGTTGCATGGAAATAGTGTTGTTTTTCTGGAGCCTCTGAGGAAGGCAGCATCTAATGAGTGTAATATGCAGTTGTTTTGTGTGTGTGAGAGAGGGACTTTAGTGTCTGTGAATGCACATAAGATCTTGCTTAATGTAGTTCTTTAGAGAGGAGAGTTCCTGATGCCTGAAAACAGTGCTGTTTCTCTGAGGTCTCCAGGAAAATTAAAGGAAGGCATCATCTAATGAATGTATTGTACATTTGTTCAGTGTGTGTGTGTGTGTTTGTGTGTGTACCTTGTATTGCTCATGTCATATTTTTATTTTTGGTTCCCATAAAGAAACGACTCATAGAATGAAGTATTTTAAAATGTAAAAATGCAAATGGCTGAGGGGGATAAAATACACAAAGTATAAAAAGCATTACGCCTATGGGAAGTCCCCATAAAAAAAGCTGTACGTGTATGTGTGTGTGTGTGTGTGCATTTTTTGAGAGCAAGTAGGTGTTTAAAGTGTTTATAAAAATGTGGATAAGCCTGGTTTTCATGTCCTTGACTGTGAAATCTCAAAACATGTTTGACATTGGTAAATAAATGATTATCAATATCGAGCATCGGTCTTATTTCTGTTGCATGGAAATAGTGTTGTTTTTCTGGAGCTTTTGAGGAAGGCAGCATCTAATGAGTGTAATATGCATTTGTTTTGTGTGTGTGAGAGAGGGACTTTAGTGTTTGTGAATGCACATAAGATCTTGCCTAATGTAGTTCTTTAGAGAGGAGAGTTCCTGATGCCTGAAAACAGTGCTGTTTCTCTGAGGCCCCCTGGAAAATTAAATGAAGGCATCATCTATTCTAATGAATTTATTGTACATTTGTTCAGTGTGTGTATTTGTGTGTGTGTGTACCTTGTATTCCTCATGTTGTGAGGACAAAATGTCCCCACAAGTATAGTAATACCAGTATATTTTGATCTTGTGAGGACATTTTTTTAGTTCCCATGAAGAAACGGCTCATAGAATGAAGTATTTTAAAAATGTAAAAATGCTAATGGCTGAGGGGGATAGAATATACAAAGTATTAAAAGCATTACGCCTATGGGAAGTCCCCATAAAAATAGCTGTACAAGTGTGTGTGCATTTTTGAGAGCATGTAGGTGTCTAAAGTCTGTATAAAAATGTGGATAAGCCTGGTTTTCATGTCCATGACTGTGAAACCTCAGAACATGTTTGACATTTGTAAATAAATGACAATCAATATTGAGCATTGGTTTTATTTCTGTTGCATGGAAATAGTGTTGTTTTTCTGGAGCCTCTGAGGAAGGCAGCATCTAATGAGTGTAATATGCATTTGTTTTTGTGTTTGTGAGAGAGGGTCTAGATTTTTAATGTTTGCGAATGCACATAAGATCTTGCTTAATGTAATTCTTTAGAGAGGAGAGTTCCTGATGCCTGAAAACAGTGCTGTTTCTCTGAGGCCTCAAGAAAAATTAAAGGAAGGCATCATCTAATGAATGTATTGTACATTTGTTCAGTGTGTGTGTTTGTGTGTGTACCTTGTATTGCTCATGTTGTAAGGACAAAATTCCCCACAAGTATAGCAATACCAGTACATTTTGATCTTGTGAAGACAATTTCTTTTGGTTTCCACACTCTGAGAAATAAAGGTACGCGAGCTGTCACTGGGGTGGTACCTTTTCAAAAGGTACAAATTTGTACCTATAAAAGGTCCATATTAATACCTTAAGGGTACATATTAGTACCTAAAAAGTACAAAAGTGTTCCTCTTAAATTTTTTAGGTACTAATATATTCTTTTGAGGTACCAATATTGACCCTTTAAGTACAAATGTGTACCTTTTAAAAAGGTACCACCCCAGTGACAGCTCGTGTACCTTTATTTCTGAGAGTGCATGAAGAAACGGCTCATAGAATGAAGTATATTAAAAATGTAAAAATGCAAATGGCTGAGGGGGATAAAATACACAAAGTATAAAAAGCATTACGGGTATGGGAAGTCTCATAAAAATAGCTGTACGTGTGTGTGTGTGTGTGTGTGTGTGTGTGTGTGTGTGTGTGTGTGTGTGTGTGTGTGTGTGTGTGTGTGTGTGTGTGTGTGTGTGTGTGTGTGTGTGTGTGTGTGTGTGTGTGTGTGTGTGTGTGTGTATAAAAATGGGGATAAGCCTGGTTTTCATGTCTTTGACTGTGAAAGTTCAGAACATGTTTGACATTTGTAAATAAATGATTATCAATATCGAGCATCTGTCTTATTTCTGTTGCATGGAAATAGTGTTGTTTTTCTGGAGCTTTTGAGGAAGGCAGCATCTAATGAGTGTAATATGCATTTGTTTTGTGTGTGTGAGAAAGGGGCTTTAGTTTTTGTGAATGCACATAAGATCTTGCTTAATGTAGTTCTTTAGAGAGGAGGCCTCCAGGAAAATTAAAGGAAGGCATCATCTAATGAATGTATTGTACATTTGTTCAGTGTGTGTATTTGTGTGAGTGTACTTTGTATTCCTCATGTTGTAAGGACAAAATGTCCCCACAAGTATAGCAATACCAGTATATTTTAATGTTGTGAAGACAATTGTTTTTTAGTTCCCATGAAGAAACAGCTCATAGAATGAAGTATTTTAAAAATGTAAAAATGCTAATGGCTGAGGGGGATAGAATATACAAAGTATTAAAAGCATTACGCCTATGGGAAGTCCTATAAAATTAGCTGTACAAGTGTGTGTGCATTTTTGAGAGCATGTAGGTGTCTAAAGTGTGTATAAAAATGTGGATAAGCCTGGATTTCGTGTACTTGACTGTGAAACCTCAGAACATGTTTGACATTTGTAAATAAATGACAATCAATATTGAGCAATATCTTAATTCTGTTGCATGGAAATAGTGTTGTTTTTCTGGAGCTTCTGAGGAAGGCAGCATCTAATGAGAGGAATATGCATTTGTTTTGTGTGTGAGAAAGGGACTAGATGTTTAGTGTCTGTGAATGCAAATAAGATCTTGCTTAATGTAATTCTTTACAGAAGAAAGGCATCATCTAATGAATGTAATGTACATTTGTTTAGTGTGTGAGTGTGTGTAGCATCCTGGTGAAAAAATGGTCAGCTCTTTCGGTGATGGTTCATGATTCATTTATTGCTCACAATCCATAGAACCATTACACAATATAGTATCATGAACAACCGTAAGAACTTATTCTCCCTTGGAATGAGGGAATCCTTGAATCAGCCGTGTATTATGTGGCATGTTTCACCTATAGCTTTCCATGTCTACCCAACAAGCGTTTTTGTTTTTAAAAGATGTCTAATAGACGTCTAATCATAGTCGTCTTGGCTAAACAAGGCTAAATTTGGGCTGTAAGTGAAAATCTAATAGACATCTAAGAAAAGGCCAAAACTAGACTAGTCATCAAATAAACAGAAATGAATGACTACACATATAAAGTCTGTCTAATCTGTCTATTTGATGACTAGTCTAGTTTTGGGTTATTCTTAATGTCAATTAGATTTTCATTGACAGCCCAAGTTTAGCCTTGTTTGTTTGTTAGATGTCTATCTATTTGTTTGCTGGGTAGCGTGCTTTGCTTAACGTACAGTACTATACACGCCATATATCTGATAGACTCAGTAAATTCGGTCTCATAATTAAAGTCCTCAACCATAACTAATACCGAGTTCAGACTGCATGTTTTTCAAAGTAGTCGTGTCACGGATGTTTTCACACTGCATGACTATCTGGGCTAACGTTCTGTCGGTGCTGTGTTTACACTGTAGGATGGATCGGTGACAGGAGAGTTCACACTGCATGTCTTTATAATAGGAAGAATCACAGACAACTTTGTCCACACTACGTCTCACAACCAAACAAACGCGAGAAGTGACATGGAAACAATGCGAGATCATGTAATATATCTTTCGTTATTAACTACATAATGGAAAAAGAAGGCTTTAGCTTTAGAAACTTGTGTTGCTCACCTGACTTTTGAAGAGAATTAACAATCTCTCTTCAGCTTTTTTTTTAATTTTCGACCTGACTGTGATATTGATCAGATGACATGTCAAACAGACACAGTGCTCCTGCCAAATTTACACTAGATTTCCTCCATTTCTTGGGTCCAAATAAACTGAAAATGAGCGCTTTTAACTTCTCCCCCAGCCTCCCGCTGGCCTGCAGGTACCCACACTAGTGAATGCTGCTCTCTCATTGGCTGTAGGTGATCGCGGATGTTATTTTCAGTCAGAAGACATTTCACACGGCATGATTTGAATCTCCGACAGCTCCAGATATTTGGCATGTCAAATATCTCACGAGTGTCAGCGACTCATCAGCGATTTTCTAATATCGCGTACTTGATAGTTCATACTGTGTGATTGTCACTCACGTGAACGAGCACCGATTTGCTTGTGATTTCAGGCATTTGTCACATTTGTCGGTGATTTCTCAAAACCTGTCGGCGAGTCGAAATCAGGGCTGAAATCATGCAGTTTGAACTCGGCATTAGTTCATTTAACAAAATCAAACCATATTAAAAATAAAACACAAAATAATTCCAGATCATAAACATTAAAGTAGCACATCACAAGTATAGCAATAGCAGTAAATTTTGATCTTGTGAGGATAATTCTTTTTTGGTTCCCATGAAGAAACGGCTTATAGAATGAAGTATTTTGAAAATGTAAAAATGCATATGCGTTAGGGGGATAAAATATACAAAGCATAAATGAGCAATATCACATTTGTAACAGAACGATGTGGCTGTATATCGGCACTGGTGGGAGGCGTGTGTTGGCACGAGGCTGCAGGCCGCATGTTTTAGTGTCCCACTAGTGACAATATACAGCCATATCGCACTACTACGAATATGATATTGTGTTTATACAACAGTTCGGTGGCATAATCGTGTACTGTATATAAAAAGAAAATCAAACACAGAGAATCTAAGAATCCTATTGTATGAGGAACTACTTTCTTCCATCATTCATTCACATTCGCATCTGACGTCAGATCAGCAGAAGCCGTTGCTACTTCACCAACATCACTTTAGAGCTATATTTGAATGATTCTCTAGCATAATGTCTAAAGTGATGACAAAACAGGTGGTTTTGCTCATATTTTAAAATTATAAGGCTGAACGGCATGAAATGCCATCAGTCTAGAGACATTTCCCAGTATTTCTCTGTTGCAATTGGAAGATCAAAATAAATAACCCCGAAAAAACCAAAGCAACCCAATCACTACCTGATTACTGTTGTGTTTGCAATAAGGAAAAACACTAAACACATGCAGACATTTCTTCTTTCTTTCTGTTTACTGAACTAGTCTGAAGTAACGAAAACAGGAGACTCATTAGAAACAGACAGATGGCCAACCAAAAAGTAACTCAGGTTTATACAACACGTGGCCAACACAAAATACATATATTCCTGATATGCGAGTCCTATCTCACGTGCAATACACTACAATTACTATGGTATAAATACAGCACTGCAACATAAAAAAGAAAGAGATCGACTGTAACTCACCAATTTCATAATCAGCTGTAGTTTAAAAATACGCAGATCTTTTCTCATCTAAAGGTTTATTATGTGATCTCTGTCGTCTCATCAACGTCAATGTCTTTGCTCTGCTCATTTTCAGGCTAATAGCCGCTGAGGCGCTGTATCTCATTGTAAATATTTAAAAATAGTTGTTATCCTTATAAATAAACTGCATAGTTGCAATCTAAACAACTACTAAACTACTAAAAAAGCCAAAAGTATATTATGTTGTCCAATATTTGTCAAACTGTAGTAAGTTTATTGATCTGCTGTCAATCTATGTTGGCGAAGTAATACAGAAGGGTGAGGAGGCTGTACGAGTTCTGATATTGCAGAATATTACATGGCTATCAGCCAATCAGATTCGAGAACCAGACAGAACTGTTGTATAAATGCATTACATCTCTCGGAAGTCCCCATAAAAATAGCTGTACAAGTGTGTGTGTGCATTTTTTAAGAGCAAGGTGTTTAAAGTGTGTATAACAATGTGAATTAGCCTGCTTTCATGTCTTTGATTGTGAAAGCTCAGAGCATGTTTGGCATTTATAAATAAATGATTATCAATATGGAGCATTGATCTTATTTCTGATGATGCATGAAAATAGTGCATTTTTTCTGCAGCCTTTTTGAAGACGGAAAAAGTGCAGCATCTAATGAGAGTGTTGTGCATTTGTTTTGTGTGTCTGTGCAGCGACAGCGACTAGGCGTTTAGTGCTTGTGTAAATGTGGATTAGCCTAGCTCTCGCCATGTGTTTGCCTCTGACAGCTCAGAACACGTTTGGCATTTGTAAATGATTATCAATATGGGGCATCAGTCTTATCTCTGCTGGAATCTGGCCGTGCGGATGTGTCTGCTGCTGTGGATTCCGTGGGATGTGAACAATCCAGAACTAGCACCTGACTGTCACTTGCCAGAGCTCGATAACCCCCTTCTCTTGATCATCTGCTTGTATTTGTCCATCCCTTCCCCCTTCCATTCAGTGCTCTCTGTCTGAACCAAGAAAACCCCTTTTCAAATACATTGCCGAACTGAACGGTTAGACGTTTCTGTCTCTGTTTCTTCCTCTCAGCCTCACGTATTGCTTTCTTGTGCTGTAATCCGTTGAGTACTAATGAGAAGCTCGGACTCGTCTGCCTGTAGCGTTACAAACACAGGATGACTGAATAATTTATGGACATTTGCTTCACATCCTTAATGAAAGCTCTCTCTCTCTCTCTCTCTCTCTCTCTCTCTCACACACACACACACACACATTATTTGCTTTCACTTATTCACCCAACTAAACCCATTCATGGATGAGGAATATTCTAAGGATATTGTTTAAAAAGTTCTAGAAATGTCAAGTTAACAAGCTCATTAGTACTATCAATAATATAAACTTATGAATACAATTATTCATTCATTCATTTTTCTTCGGCTTAGTCTCTATTTCAGAGGTTGCCACATCGGAATGAACCGCCAACCATTCCAGCATATGTTTTACACAGCGGATGCCCTTCCAGCCGCAACCCAGTACTGGCAAACACCCATACATACTCATTCACACTTACACTTAAACCCTACGGCCAATGTAGTTTATTCAGTTCACTTATAGCACTTCAGTTTTCTCCGGGTGCTCCAGTTTCCCCCACAGTCCAAAGACATGCGCTATAATGTAGAATAATGTGTGTATTTATATAGTGTATGACCATTCACCTAAAGCACTTCACAATCATAAGTGGGTCTCTTTACTCCACCACCAGTGTGTAGCACAGGATAACAGCGCCAGTGCACTCATCACACACCAGCTAGGGGATTGGAGTGGTAGAGCCAATTCGGTGGATGGAGATGATTGGGAGGCCATGATGGGTAAGGGTCGTTGGAGAGAATTTGGCCAGGACACCAGAGTTACACCCCTACTCTTTACGAGAAGTGCCATGGGATTTTTAATGACCACAGAGAGTCAGGATATCGGTTTAACATCTCATCCAAAAGACGGATAGGTGACTAAATTGGCCGTAGTGTAGGTGTGTGAATGTGAGAGTGTATGGGTGTCCCAATACTGGATTGCAGCTGGAAAATTATCCGCTGCGTAAAACATATGCTGGATAAGGTTCCTTCCGCTGTGGCGACCCCTGATAAATAAAGGGACTAAGCCAAAGGAAAATGAATGAATGAATGTTCTTTACTTATTTTATTATGATATTAATAATAGTCAACAAGATTAAGTAAAATTTTTTATAATAAATATATTGATATATTGAAGGAAACTAGGGATGCTCAGAAAATAAAGTTCAGGCTGAAAACCGGGGGGTGGGGGTGGGTTTGGGGGGGGGGGGGGGGGGGGGGGTACAAGAGGGCGGATGGGGGTGGGCGGGGGGGGGTTGGGTTTAGGAGAGGGTGGATGGGGGTTAGGAGAGGGTGGATGGGGGGGGGGGGGGGGGGTTGTTGCTACAGTGTTTGGGGTGTGGCATGGCGTGGCTGTTCAGACTGACACCGACACAAGGAGTCATGGTGTTAATTTGTTTCTTTTAATGACAGCAGTAAAAAACAACAATTATTTAAACTGAACAGCCTCACAAGCTAAAAATTAACATTTATTTTTATATCTTTTTTTTATCCACAAAGTGTGCAGCTTTTTTTTCACTGCAGTGTATCTTAATGGGCTTTTGGAAGAACATTTCAAGTACACTACTAATACATTGATATTAGTATACTTACTAAATAAAGTATACTTTTATACTTGACCTTTGCTTAAGTATACTTCTTTTTCCTAAGGGTGTATTTACTGACTAACTTACTAAGATCAGTCTTGTACAGCCAGGGGGAGTATTGCCGCTCTGACAGCCAAGTTGGGTAAATGCTAGGGATGCTCCGATCAGGATTGATGGTGAAGAATGTTTCGTTGACATTGTGGGGAAAAAACTTGCAAACATACAGTACGGCACTTCAGATTCACACTGCTAGCGATCGAAGATTTATGTAAATTTGGCAAGCTGAACGCATATACGGTACAGGAGACAAGACACGGAGGAGATTGATTGACAGTGGTTTACAGCCGATCAGGATTCAGAACACAATGCATTCATCAGGACACAGAACACAATGCACTGTAGAAAAAAAGCACGTCAAATCGCACAAAAAAAATCTGCGAAACTGCGAGGCCGCAAAAAGTGAACTGCGTTATAGTGAGGGACCACTGTATATCAAGTCATTGAATAACATTCAGTCTTGCCATCTGCAGTTCACTCAACAGCCACTGCTGTCGCTAATAACAAATACTTCTAAATTCTATATATCGTAAAACTCTTTCAACTCAATTACATTACATTTTTAAATGAATAATCAGAATATTAGCCTCCATTACCATGTGTATTGGACTGTCTATGCTACTTATCATTAGTAAGTTGATACTGAATGCGATATAGACACATGTTCTCACTGGTGGTCTAACGTTCATTCCAGCGCTGTTTTCTCCAGGCCTTCTCTGATCTCAGTTGGACAGATGTTGTGTGTTCTCTACCTCCTCCAGATGTCTGACGCTCTGCAGAGCCATTTGTTGAGCTAGAACCTTCCATCAAAGAGGGGAAGTGCGGCATGCTTATGCTTCCTGTCAGGCAGCCCACTTGCTATCTGTTTATTGTCATTAGATGGGAGCAGTAAAGCCTGGAACAGAGCTGAGCTACTGGGAATGACAAGTGTGGGAGATGATCGTAACCATTAGAGAGGGAATCAGAGCACATTTTTGGCATGAGCTTGAACGTGTGGGCGAATGATTATATGTGTAAAATTGATTTTATGCAGTAGTTCAATAAACAAGAAGAAAAATATGTTCAATGTATTGCGTTAATGTTGTGTAATTTACGTTTTAGAAGATAAAGACTAACAAGTTAATTTGGCTATATTTGTATTTTACCAAAATAGAAGCCAAATGAATTAATGTTTTGATTGATCAATCATCTCGGAGACTTACTCTCAAAATATCTGCATCATGCATTTGGTTTGAAACCTAATTCACAAACATAGCTCTATCTTGTCCGAATATGGATAGTATGGCATTTTTAATGACTACAGCTGCTATGTTGTCACTCTCATGTAATTTACCAGCATCAGATTTTCTACTTCACTTTTTCTGTGGCTTGATAGTCATAAGGCAACTGTGTACTTCAGAATATTGCCAGAAGTATGTAATCTTGATACTTTTTGCTTACTGTTAATAACTTTTAATTCAAACACGCTACTTCTTTGGCCTACTGCTTTTTGCATGCTTTATGGAAGGGAAGTAGGCATATGAAGATATTGCAAGTTAATTGTTACTTTCTACTGTTTGCTGTGCATAATTTTGCGAGCCACATCTTCAGGAGATCACATTTGTTAGCTGTTTATCACTTAATCACCACTATAAAAATGAATTGTTATTCTCTTGAGGCATAAGTCAAATTTGAACATTATCTAACTGTTAAATTCAGAAACATTACATTAATAAGTATGCCAAACATATTATACCATCCTTATTATTTAATACATACAGTTTATACTACAGGGCGACGCAGTGGCGCAGTAGGTAGTGCTGTAGCCTCACAGCAAGAAGGTTGCTGGTTCGAGCCTCGGCTGGGTCAGTTGGCGTTTCTGTGTGGAGTTTGCATGTTCTCCCTGCGTTCGCGTGGGTTTCCTCCGGGTGCTCCGGTTTCCCCCACAGTACAAAGACATGCGGTACAGGTGAATTGGGTAGGCTAAATTGTCCGTAGTGTATGAGTGTGAATGAGTATGTATGGATGTTTCCCAGAGATGGGTTGCAGCTGGAAGGGCATAATGACTCTCTAAACGGGGTGGAGTAACTACTTCTTTAGAGAAAACCCAATCATTTTTTTGTGCAAATTATATTGTTTCACACGCATTTAAAAAAATCCAATATTAGTTTTGGTAAAAGCATGAACTCGCTTTCCATATTAATTGAAATAGTTGTAAGCAACATATATGTTTCCTTTACAAATATTATTGAGAATATTCCATATTCTATTCTAAAACAAAAAACCACTTAGCTAACACATATTTTAATCTAATATATAAATCGTTAATGGTTGTAATTTAAAGTAGACTATTTATTAAGAAATTAAGAAAAATCCTACTTAATAATAATAATAATAATAATAATAATAATAATAATAATAATAATATATATTTATTATTATTATTATTATTATTATTATTATTAAGTAGAATCTTGTTTATTTATTTTATTTTATTTATTGTAAAAGTCTACTTTTATAATTTGACACAGTCAAACCACTGCAGAAGTGTTTTAACCGACAGGCCCATGTCATATACTGTATGCTACAGATACATTTCTTAATAAATAACCTACTATAATTAAAAGCATTAATGTATGCTATATATTTTTGTTTTCACAAGCTTTGGACACGTAATGTAAAGTCTGCTTTTAAATAATAGGTCACCTATAGCTTTTGTCATGAGCCACATCTGTGTTCAAAATTGCATAAATGTCTTCAAAGTGCACTGTGATGGCAGCACAGTTGTCAATATGAAGATCACTAAAACGGAACTGTAAAAATACCATGAAAGCAAATTACACAGAGAGAGATAACTTTAATGTTTTTTAATCATTCCAAGTTTAAATGTTGGAAGGTTTGAAAGGAATAGGGCATTGGGGATAACTGGAAATAGATCACAACCAGGAATTATGCTTCTAACTACAGCCTTAGAGGTGTAGTTGTAAACGTACATGTTTGCGACGCAGTTTGCGAATGTTTGTTGGAACGATGGATTTCGAACTATGTTTGAAACGACGCAACTTGCGATCTTAGTTGGCTAACGATGGTTTTCAGAAACCCACCCCAGGACAATTTCCAAGTTTTGTTCATTTTGGTGTCATTTTTCACCAAGACCTCACTACTTTCCCATTCTGACATAAACAAAGTTAACAATGTCTTAAATAAACTTGTGTTTGCATCAAAATATAGAATCCGTGACTTATGTGAGTGCATGTGTGCATCCTTAGGCCTGAAATCTCACAGTTATGGTGAGGATCACAAATAACAGACATGTGGAATATTAACAGTCTTTCCCTGCTTGTCCAGCTGGCATGCATGCGAATGCCCACAGATGTTGTTTTGTTGGCTGCTCAGCCGGTTTCTGCTGCCTTTGGCTCTGTTTGGTTCGATTTCTTTTCAAGGCTTCAGCACTTCTAATCAGCACTAGATGCTGAGCTTGTAGGGCTGCAGGTGGATTGTGTGTATGTGTGTGCGCATCTGCGTGCATTCTGTTCCTACGCGGTTACTAAGACAGCAAATGAGATTGATTTCCTTCCCTCACTTCCGCTCCTTCCCTGCAATTTGATTAGTTATATTGAATTAAATCTGCTGTGAATAGCTAAATAAACAGCGACTTTCCATTATAGCTCAACATCGCTTGTTCCATTGGGTCATCTATGAGCGAAAGCAGGATAAAGAGGTCAAGCAATTAAATTTATATTATGCATGGGGTATCCTGAAATTAATTTTTCAGGATGCAGTGCAAACAGTTGATGTTTGGTTCACAACAAACAAGGCAACAATCAATCTTGAGGCAAACTAGAAACATGAATTTTTGAGATACTCACTCTAATATGACCACAGATAAGACTAAACAGATTCCGGCAAATGAGGCCAACGGAAGATTGCATGAAAGTCGTCTTATTAAAGTAATTTCTCTCCAGTGGCCCTGATTTGCCATCTTCTTTTTCCTTCTCTCTCTCATTTCATCCTAATTATTCTTTCTATCTATGTCTTTTTTGGTATTTAAATAAACAGGCAGTGCTGTGTTGTTTGGATCCATGTGGTTAATTGACAAGTGGCTAGGCCTCACTTTACTCAGCAATTACAAGCTGCATTCCAGCTCTGGCTAATTAAGTCTCAACAACGGTGTATTTGAATGGCATTAAACATTTCTTAGGTTGGGGATGCCCCTCATCCCCTGCCTCCCTGCCTTGTTCCTTTCTTTTCCAGGAGGACTTAAGAAGCTGTACATTTTCCATGCTTGCTGCAGTGTGTCGGATTCTGGGGATTCAGCTGTCAGTCAAGCTCAGATTAACACTGTTACATGGGTTTGCCTTGAAACTAGGGGATAAATGCAGGCTGTTTATAAACTTAGCAGTTTAATTAAGATGCTTAATATTTTTTAAATAAACAATCTAAGAATGCTATGTTTTATAATTAAGACCTCTTACAGCTATGTTCCTATCTGACCTGTAAAACTCCATGTTGTGATACAAATTCATCTGCCAAATTCCCCAGTAGACACTTGGCAAATATGCAAATCGATTTGATGTCATTTAACTACCTTGATGTTAAAACGACATCAAATTGACATCTAACATTGGTGTCAAAAATCCAAAAACTTTTTATTCAAACACGCTACTTCTTTGGCATATTGCTTTTTGCACACTTTATGGAAGGGAAGTAGGCATATTAAGATATTGTGAGTTAATTGTTACTATCGACGGCTGTAACAATTTTCTGTACATCATTTTGCAAGCCATATCTTCAGGAGGTCACATTTGTGAACCATTTATCACTTAACGTAATTACGTAATGAAATTTAATACGTACAGTGTAGTACAGAGTATACTACAGAACCCCAGTAGAGGGGTAAAATATTCTGGCCATAAATTCATTCATTCTTTGTTCTTCAGGCTGATTTATCAGAGGTCACCACAGCTGAATTAACCGCCAAGTATTCCAGCATGTGTTTTATGCAGTGGATGCCCATCCAACCTCTCCGTACATACACACACTGATACAGTACAGTAGACACTTGGCAAAAACGCAAATCGATTTGATGTCAATTGACTACATTGATGTAAAAACGACATCAAATTGACATCTAACATTGGTGTCAAAAATCCATTACAATAAATACAATAAATTAAATACAATAAATTTAAAAAAAGTACTTTTTTTCCTTTTATAACTACTAACTTTTATTCTATTGCTATTTTTTTATTATTAATAATGTGAGTATACTTGATGCCTAACATTAAACCTGTCCTGAAGTGAACTGCTTAGATCTTTTTTATCCAAACTGATTTAACAGTGCATTTGCTCAAGGGACAGTTCCCCTGAATCAACCCTCGGGTTAAATGCCTTGCTCAAGGCCACAACAGTGATTGCTCATGGCTTGGTTTTTGTGGTGACCAAACTAGTGACTTTCTGATTACATCTCAAGAGCTTTAAGCACTATGCCACAGCACTCTATTTTTCTTTCATAGTGGTACTGATTTTAAAACATTATTGTCTAAAATAAAAGTGTTGCGTAAGTGTTCGTTGATTGATAGTGTGATCACCAAATGCTGTGTTGGCATTTTGTTTCATTTTTCTTCAGAATGCTTACTGCCTGATTTCTCAACCAAACCATGGCTCAGAGCCCATATCTAAAAAGCAGCTGAGACATATTACAACCCTTGCTTTTACTAAGTGAAGAAATTGTCATCGGAAGGTTTCTTTCTTATTGATGAATAGTGAACATTTTGATAATATCAGAATGTATTTCTTTTTTTTTTACACCAATCTGTCCAGACCTAGACATCCAGCAGCCAGTCAGTGTTCCAGGATTCATGAAACATAGATTGATCCTTTGAAGAATATCCTTTTCCAAACTGTCCAAATTCCTAGCATCTGGCTCAGACTGCAACACTGAACTCAAAGCCAGATGACACATCTTTGAGTAATCTTTATCCCATAAGTTCAGTATAGTTAAGATCTGCAAACATACCCCCAGAGAGTTGTCCATGGTTCTTTTTAAAGCTAAATGTTGAAAAGGATACATTTCACCAGAAGAAGGTTCACATTTCATGTATCTTGCACTCTAATAATGCTGGGTTATTTCAACACATTTTTGGAAAAATATGAACAGAATCAAATGCTGGGTTCATTTATTGAATAAAACCCATAGCCCTATAATCTATATCTATATTTATACCCAAATTTGGTTTTTAACAACCCAGCATTTTTATGTAATTTAGTGTCTGTGTAAAGTGACAACAATTCCATGCTAAATGCAGTATATTCATTTATAAATAGCAGATTATATATAGTCATTATGTAATTGTTGAAAAGCTCAAAGGCCAACCTTCACTCTATAAAAATGCTGGGTTGTTTTACCCCAATCTCCTGACGTACGGTCAAATATGAAAAAAAAGAGAAATAAATAAAACAATCATTGGGTTAAATTTTTAAAAATTACATATAAACCTTTTTTTTCAACCCAACTTGTTCACATTTGACCAACGTTAGGTTAAAACAGCCCAGAATTATTAGAGGGTACAATATGGTGCTTCATCAAAATAAGAAAAACTGTATTTTCTATAATTACTGCAGAAATGCTTTTGTTCCCTTACTGAAATTCACTTTCCCATATCAAATAAAGTGAGATTGTTTTCAACAGTTTGTGTGTGTGTCTGAGTGTGCATGTACAGTATGTAGCTTGTATTCCTCATGTTGTGGGGACCAAATGTCCCTATAAGTATAATAATCAGGTTTTCTATGAGGGTTGGGTTTAGGAGTAAGATTGGGGTACAGGGATAAAACATAAAGTTTGCTCACTGTGTCTTTAAGAAGTCCCCATCAAGATAGCTGTACAAGTGTTTGTATGATTGTGTATGAGTGCAATATTTTCTTCACCACATTTTAGTAACTTACATGTAGAGTGGCTTCAAGATAGGGCAGTGAAAAGTAGATCTCCAGACCTGAAGCATCAGGGTGTATTCAGTTTGTATTAGCATGATGTATTTTGATCAGCAGCCTTACGTAAGCCCCTGAAGAATCTTAAATCTAAAATGGCAAAAATGTTTTCCATTGCCTAAATCAACCCCACATAAACTGTGAGCCATCTGGAGTAAATTAAACAGAATGAACTACAATGTCTGTGTGGTTAAGTTTAAATAGTGGTGTGGGATTTTTCAATGCACAAACAAATAATCTAAAATCATGTTCTACCGGAAGTATGGATTCTAATTTGTACAGTTAAGGGCAAATGAATGTGTCCTACAGTACAGTATATGCATACCAATTATTGTTTTCATTAATCTTTTAAATGATTAATAATGCAGTGTAATAATTTGAGATCTTTATATTCTCCTTTTGATTTGTCTACAGGTTTCCAGTGTTTACATCAGATCCCACTCATGATACTGCAAAAACAGAAATAATGGACAAGAAAAGTGGTAAGAATCCCAGATTTATTGTTGTCATTTCCAGTAAATACTACTGTATATTCTCTGTTTTTGATAGTTCACATCAAAATAATTCCTTGCATACTAATAACAGCATCAATTGTTTTGTTGTTTTGACTGCTTGAATTACAAAATGTAACAATACAAGATGTTTAAAAATGTACCTTGCATTTCAGCAAATGGCTTTGCTACCAAAGCCTCTGAGAGTGGAGTACAGCGAAAACAGCTGCCATATTCTGTAGAGACCCCCTATGGGTTTCACTTGGATCTGGACTTCCTGAAGTACGTAGATGACATAGAGAAAGGGAACACAATCAAGAGGGTGCACATTCAACGTAAAAACAGGGGTCCAAAGTACAGCACACTGCCTCGCAACTTCAGCCTTCCTGGGCATGGCGCTCGACCTCTAGCCAAAGATACGTGGGCCAATACCTCCACTTTAGGGTCCAAACCCAAGTCACGTGTCACTGAAGTCCAACAACTTTTTGAGTTCAGAGCCAGTGATGCCACAGGTGGTAGCAGTAGCATCAGGGGAAGTTCTGCCGCCAGCCAGTCAAAGATATCTGGGAGTAGCTACCTCCCCTCGCCAAAGGTTGCAGAAGAGTCTCAAGTACAGACCTCATCTCAGAATGAACAATCCATAGGCCTTAGTGTTAGGCCTCACCTGTTAAGAGCCTCCAGTATGCCTGTTAATGTCCCACGCAGAAAAGGATCAGACTCAACTGATGAGCAGAGTTCCCAGTCGCAGAATGGCTCAACTGAGAAGCTCTTTCGACCGGCTGATGGAGGTGACAGGAGAGGCAGCATTCCCCAGGACAGGGCCAGCTTGCATCAACAGATCACAGCTGCACTTAAAAGGGTGCGTGAGTTAGAAGAGCAAGTCCGGACCATCCCAGAGTTGAAGGCTCAAATATGTTCACTTAGAACAGAAAGGGAAGGACTGCTTCAAAAAATTCTGCAGCACCAATCTGAGCAAAAGAGACCTTTGCAGCTGAAAGAGATCGAGGTTCTTCAAACTGACTTGCAAGTGAGTGCTTTACCTCCAGTTACAATTGGGAAGGAAGATGCACTTTCCCTTTCCAAAGACAAGGTTGCTGATCATGAAATTGTTCATGAAGTGCCCTCTGACAAATCCACAGATCAGCCATCAGAGGAACAACATTTTGTGGTGCAGGTTAATGTACAACCTGATTCTGAAATAAACAAACCTGTAACTGATACAGAGTCAGAAAAGGAACAAGTACCAGCTCCTGTTTCTGTCCCGGTGATACTCATAGACAAAGCAGAAACTCCAACTGATTCTGATGAAGAAGAGGAACTTTCGCAGGAACCTACACTTCAAGAAGAAGCATCAAAGAGTCCCTCAGACCAAGTAAAGGAGCAGGGGAGATCAGAGATTTTGCTTGAAGATAAACAGCCAACATTGTTACAAGGGATTCCAGCTTCAGAATCTGAATGTACATCAACTCAAGAAGTTACCATCACTGTTGAAAGTCCAAGTGTAATTATAATTGAGGAAAATACAATAGCCCAACCTTCCGGACAGCAACTTGTCTCTAACTTGGAGCTTGAGGCAAAATTGAAAACTTTGGAAGTAAATTTAAGCAAGGCAAGCTGTGAACTGGAAAAGACAAATGTCTTACTAAGAGAAGAAATGGATAAAAACAGACAAAAGGATGAGAGAATACAGGAACTAACTGACCAAGTGAAAGAGCAGATTCTTCAAGGTCCTATTGAGACAGAGCCGCAACCTGAACCAGTTGTCAAATGTGATGCATCGGTCAGTACAGACAGCAAAAGTGTCCTGGAGAAAGGAGTCTCAACAGAACCTCAACCAATTGAGGATCCCAAAGTAACTGAATCTAAATGCTCGAGCACTCAAACAAATATAGTAGAAGCTCGAGACATTGAAGTGCTTGCACAAGTCACTACAGCAGAGAAAATTGTAGGGGTAGAGGTAGTCATGTGTGACCAGTCAATAGAGACAGATGTCCAGGACAATATAGAAGGCAACAGTAGTCAGGAAGTCTTGGAAATGCTACAAAGCACAGACTATATAAAAGACAAAGAACAAGAGGGTGATATCAAAGATAGTGAATTAAGCCAGATTACATATACCAAAGTCAGTGAAAATATTGCAGAGAGCGACACTGAAGAATATGTCATGGTAGAAAGTGCCATGGTTGAGACTTTGGCTAGTGAAATTGAAGTTCCTGAGCCCACAGTCCAAAAGACAGAATCTGCGGAGAGTCTGGGCGTTGAAAGCACAGTAACAGAGAGAGAAAGAGAAGAAGGAAGTTCAGGTTTGCAAACACAGCAGGAACCAAAAGAAACACAAGGACAGGATCCCCACCCTCAATCTCAAAGGGCATCTGAAGCCACAGCTTCTCCTGCTGCTATCGGCCAAGTTGTTAATCGTATACAGGGACTTCTTAATGAGCAGTGGGCCAGTCTGGGAAGTGGGGGCCAAGACGCAAAAGGAGAGAGCTCCCAGAAACCTCATTCTTCCAAAATAAGCTCCATTCAAAGCCACCTGAGAGGGTCCCTCAGTGCCCTGTCTGCCTTTTACTCACCTGTTCAGAAAGGAGGGGCTGCACGACAATCAGGTAAGATGAGGTCTCATTGTATATTATATTAGCAAACTCAAAAAATATATAGTAATGACTAATGTGAAAGTCTCCAGCAAGCATTTTTTGTTTTTAAAAGATGTCTAATAGATGTCTAATAGACGGCTAAACATAGTCGTCTTGGCTAAACTTGGGCTGTCAGTGAAAATCTGATAGACGTCTAAGAATAGGCCAAAACTAGACTAGTCATCAAATAAACAGAAATGAATGACTACATATACTGTATTAAGTCTGTCTAATCTGTCTATTTGACGACTAGTCTAGTTTTGGGCTATTCTTAGATGTCTGTTATATTGTCACTGACAACCCAACGTTAGCCTTGTTTTAGCTAAGCTGTCTACGTTTAAATGTCTCTTAGACAAAATTGTTTGCTGGGTCTGTTTGAATATGTTTGTGCCATCTGTGTCATTTGTTTTTGTATCAGCCCTGTTAGGCTTCATATGCTGCTTGGAAGCAAGGTTATTGAGCTGTCAATTTAATGTTACAAGAGTGAGGAAAAAAATATTACTTTACAAGCCTCGAAGGAGTCCTAATCATTTTTATAGTTTATATTGTAGATGCTGTCAGTACATTAATATTATTCACTTCCTGGCTGGCTGTTTGGATTTAAATAAGCAAATAATTAATAGTCTGTGAACAGACCTTTAATAGCAGTGATTAAGATATTTCTGGCTTGTATGATTGGCAACCGTTCTTTTAACTGATACAGTGTTCATTTCTTAACCATGACGGAGAGGTATGCTGAAGTCATATTATTGGACAATATTCACCAAGCTCAAATGAAAAAAAAAAGGATAAGTAAAAAAAAAAGGATTTATTTTCACTCATGAATTGGTCACAAGTTGATCTTAATCTTATTAAATACCTTTGGGATGTGTTGGAGTAGACTACAAACAGTAGTTTGCATCAGGGTCAGGGTTAGTATCAAGGTGTCCCATTGGCAGTACAAGATCTCAGCCAAAAATAATGGAACACTAGATTGAGAAAAGCATTGTTACACTGCATAAGGTTGTTGAAACAGTGGCCTGAAGAAAACATACCTTGCTAATGGCATTAGGGTGAGGGCTATTGACTGTTTTGGGGGTTTGTTTGTGCCAGGAAGTGTATCTTTACAATAGTCAAATACTTTAATGTAAAACGAATTACAAATGAGGCACTTAAAAAGTAGCACTTAAAAGCATCAGAATGTAGTATTATATAAATGTTGTGACAATATTTTTGTTTAGTTAGTTTAGTATTTTATTAGTTAGTAAGTTTAAACGTTCAAGCATAAAGAAAGGAATGTATCCTGCAGGTGTTTTGTCAAGCCCACTCACCTGCCAGGACCACACTGAGAATTGCACACTGTTTTCCCAAAAGTATGGGAAGGTGTCTAGTGCATATAGAGAGGCAAAGAGTGTCACCTACAGGTGGTTTGTCAAGCTAAGAATTGCACAAGGTTTTCCAGAAACATCCCAGCAGGGACACAACATCATAAGATGTTATTATTGGGTTAGATTTAGGTCATGACGTCAGGTGACCAAAATTCAATGTCACGCCAGCGACTAAGGAGAACGTTATTTTGACATCCAATAATGACGTCAAATTACGTTGATATTTGTTTGATTTTAGGGTGTGTTGGAATGTGACCAAAATCCAATGTCTGATAGATGTCATAGTGGTAACGTCCACACAACGTCAAGGTGTAACATGATTAGACGTTGATATTTGGCTGATTTTAGATTGATTTTAGGTCGGACATTGGACATTGACGTTGGGTTCTGATGTCAACCCGATTTTCATTCACAAACAAAATGCAACGTCCTCACAACGTTGTGGTACGTTGGGCTACAACGTCAATATGACGTCATGTTGACGTCCTGTGCCTGCAGGGATGGAATGTTGATAAGATTGTGAGAGGAGAGTGCGTTCTACAGGTGGTTTGTGGTCAAACCTACTCACATAATGTACAATATTTCCATATTTAGATGACAATGTCTCTATAATCTGACTATATACACAAATATCTATAAATACTGATGTCATCAAGAAAGCTATTCTAAATGCATCAGGTTTTAATTTCTATCTTACATAAAACGTGGACCAACCGCTTAAAAGCAATGCATAGTACAGACCTCACTGACTTTGAAATGAAGGATTTAAGAGTCAGAGATGCCAGTCTACTGATCTCAAACAAAGTTAAAAGTCAGCTTCAAACAATAAATTCAAATATGCATATTTTGCCTGATTATATATGCATGTGTGGCACAGAAACCAGTCTGTTGCAATCACCCAGTGGCATTACGCTTTTATACTGAAGTTGCTTACTGAATGCCAAGATCATTTAGGAGATTGTGTTGACAGTTTAAAAGCATCTGGCCCATATTACACTGCTTGCGAAATAGTGCGGTCTCATGAATTCTGGCATCTATTGTTATTTGTGCAACCACAGTTAATTATGCTCTTTTGATCTAATTATGTTATTCTACAATTCCACTGAATATTATCATATTACGGAGCAGCCATTTTTATCATAATTTATAATTCCCTGACTAGTTTGGATTCTTTGGAGATAGTTTGGAGGTTTTTTTTTCATTGTGTTCTGAGGAATGTGGGATTTTTTTTGAGCTTTTCAAACTATTTGATGTTTTTTGTAATTGCATCCGCGTGCTCATTTTGTTATCATGCATCTTTGTTCTCTTTAACAATTACAGACAGCACTATGGAGCAAATATCTGTAAATGTTTTGTGTTATCTTCTTTTGTGTTAAGGTTTTGTAAAATCTAAATATGAATTTTTTTGTGACAGATAAGAATGACTGTCTCTTGTTAGAGCATTAATTTTATAGCATCAGTTCCTTTGTGACTGTAACAGTTGTTTTCACAGTTTGGTGTGCTGCATTATGAATGAGTACAACTAACTCATCTGCTCTATGGAACCCAGCAAGTGAATGTTTTGCATTACTTCTGGTACAGGAATCTCAAGAATAATCTCCTAGACTGTGCTTTATTCCAAGGTTGGAAAAATGGACTGTATTCTAATGTGCGTTGGATGAAGTTAGTGCAAAGGTAGATGAACAGGTGCAGGCCTGGCTTACATTTTCACATATCTAACCATCTTTCCTTTATCAGGCCTCAAATCCATCATGAAGAAGAATGACTGTCCTGACAAGCAGGGCAATGGGGGAGCGAAAAAGAACTTGAAGTTTGTTGGCGTAAATGGAGGGTATGAGCATTTTATACATTTTTGTCATATTTTTCTGCATGTGAAACCTTCAGTTCTGCTTGCCGCTTTCCAAATGGGATTTGAACCCAACTTTCCAATGTGTGAAGTGAGTCCACAAGAACGAGAATGCTAAAGACTGCAGCATTAGTCACAAGTGCCCATTTTGAGGCTAGATGAGATGACACTGACTCTACTAAAACTCACCCCCGTTTGGGTCAAGACACCAGTTTAAACCCCAAGGCAGTGTCTAATACTGATTCTTGAGGGTCAGTGACCTGTGGAGATTAGCTGGTCAGCTCAGAGACACTAGTTGTTAAGGCCATGTCCACATGTACATGGGTATTTTTATAAAGAGTTTCCCCCACCGTTTAAAAAAAAATGTCCACAAAAATATACAAAAACGCACTGTGATGCATGTTTAGGGCACGCTGAACCAACAAGAGGCAATAAAAGCCTTTTATGCTGGGTTCACATCAAATGCAGAATTAAGAATTTGCGTGAGTACATTGCTTACAAGTCAATGCAAACATGAGAACATAGGCGGATTACCCCCCTTAAAAGTAACTTTCTCTTTACTTTTACTCCTTTACTTTTTGTCGTTAAGGAAACGGTGTTGTACGCATCTCCACTGAAGACATCCATTGCCTACATATTTTATTTTGTTTGTTAAGCGCAAAGATTTGTTTCAAAACTATTTCTAAATTCAGCTCTAATTTCTAGCAAACGAATAAATGAACATTAATAATGAAATGTGGTCAAAAAACTGAGTTCTATCCAAACACACGTCCTATTCTTATGCCCCATATGGTGATGCATACGTCTCCAAAAACCGACAGGTAGACAAATCTAAACTTGTTTTTATTAAAACAAATATAAATGTGCATATAATAAATAATCAGCTACTACTAATAACATTAATAATATTATACAAATGCAAATTGTCATTAATAAACTGAAAAAAGACTGGAGATGAGGCATGGCGGGGTTTTTATATTTATGTAGAAAATAATAATTTTTGTAACATTTAAATTAATAATATTTTGTTTTCATACTGTATGTAAAGATAATTGTGTATTGTTGTACTTCCTGTGTGTATTAAACAATGTGTAAATGATTGAAGTTGCATAGGCACGCTCTGTACTGTACTTTAGACGTGCTTTTAGTTGATCAATGGTCAATAGATTCAGTTCCTCAAAATAGCCACGCATCAACACTGTGCCTTAACACACATCCTTTTTTTTAAACCAGCACACCCATGAGTCCACAAAGTGGTGCAAATGGATTTGCTTTTTAAACAACGTGGCACAAAACGTGAAAATTACAGTTGCGCTGGTCTGAAGATATCAACAAATCGCGCCAAACACGTCTTGCGCCTTATTGCGCCGGGTGTATAATAAGGCCCTTGATGTGATCCCTGCTGTTTTGAACAATCAGACAATCAAACTCCAGTCATAGCAGCCACACGACCAGAATGTACCCAGAGTTTTAAAAAAAATCTTCACCCTGATCTGAGTTTTCAGAAAGTTTTGGTTTCAGTCACCTGATACTGAGTTTGTAGAAAGCCAAACCTTGTCGAAAAAACTGCAGTTTTGAAAATACCTGTTTTTTTGTGTACATGGCCCAAGTGTCTAGTAAATCTGATAGCTTGACAGGTGTATTTGATTGGGGCTGGAGATATATTCTGCTGGACAGTAGCCTTCCAGGAACAGGTTTGAACATCCCTGCTCTATGGCTCTATATCCCTTAGCAGGATTTAAATTGGCAATTTCAGTATGGGGGGTGGGAGAGTGCACTTTAATGGACACTAAAAGACAGCAGCTTCTGCATTAGTTGCTAGTGCACCACTTGAGATCTCTGCTGGGTCACGGCACCAAATAAACCCTTGTAGCGTTGGTGTCAAATATTGATCCTTGAGGGCAAATGTCCAGCAGGGCAAGTTCCAACACAATTGTCTTTAAGTGAATCTGAAGACCTTGATTAGCTTATTTATGTTTATTTATGTACAGGTTTGGACTTCTTGCCCCACACTGAGCAAGATTTGAATCTTCATGTCTTGCATTTAGAGATGCTAAAACCAGCAGCCTCTATTGTTAGTTGTTTGTGTACCTCTTGAGTAACATGTACACTATTTTGAACAGATTCTACTAGCTATAATAGTATATGAATTCATGGAAACAAAATCACTTGCTATCTGTGTAGAAGTTATGCTTTATAAAAAAAATTAGGAACCCCCTAACGTCTAAAGAAGTCCTACAGTATATAGAGGTTTCTGTTATATTTGTCAATTGCCATTGAATCACAGTTGCTGGAGTTTTCATGTGTCGTGTTGAACGATGAGTCTCATTTCATCACCATCCATGACATCAGATGTCCATCTTGTCTCTTTGCATCCCTTAATCTGGTTCATCCTTCATCACAGTGCTCTGTTTGAAATGGACCATGAGGTGTCGGCGTTGTATTTTGTGAGAGCTGTTGCATGTTGAGTGAGGCCTAGTGAGACGACATGAAGAACAAAGTCCTCTCTCTGTTCCTCTCTCTCTTTCACTGTGTCTCTCTCTGTCTGTCTGCCTGTCAATGTGTTTGGTGAATAATTTGTTTATCTTGGCATTAGAGATGGTTCTGTCTCAGCTGTATTTGACCAGCCCTCAACAATAAGATAATTATCCAGATAGTCTTAGGCAAACAGTTTGCCTTCCGTATGCTTCAGAAGGGAAGAGCTAAAATTCTGTTGAACTCTTTTCTTTTTGTAGCCCCAAAAAAATTTTGAGTTGGAGAACTGCAAGTATGGTGAACTTCTAAAATGAGGTGGCAAATTCCTATGTGTTTCGTTTTTTTAGTCTAGTGTAATCTAAATATTCCATTTTCTGGTTAAAGGCATATGGAACACCACTTACCTCACAATAATAGTAGTTTTCTTAAAGGGAGTAATTTAATTAATGTCATTATTAGGGCCAGACAGAATCTGCAGACAATTTTTGCTATTTCTGCCCAGAATATTGTAAAAAATCAGCGGATTTATGTGGGATGATTTTGGGTGTATCATAACTAAAAATGTAATGTTAAATAAAAAATAATACATGTTTAACTTTTATTTAATGTTTACAATGCAAATCCTATTAGATCCATTTATTTAGTAAACAAAGCAAGTCTCTCATATAATATATCTACCATATGTCTGCTAATAAACTATTACTTTACAAACTGTATTGTAAGTAAATCATATATGAACGTTTTCATATTAATCAGTAATATTACTGAAATAAATAAAAAAACTGAATAAATCAAAATTTACACATTAACACAACTAAATAAATAGACTCAATGATGGACTGAAAATCTGCGGAAATCTGTGGATTTCTGCACACGCAGATTCCATGTGGGCCTAGTCATAATGGACAACAGCTGATGTCAGAAAGCTTCATTATTTCTCAAAAGAAAGATTAGCATGTTTCATTTTTATTTTTATTTCCACAATGGATTCCCTCTGATCTGTCATGTTGACCAATAGATGCACGTCTTTCAAACATGGCAAATTAGAGGCTGCAAGCTGGAATTATCCATCAGTGTCCCCATCCAGCCCAGGATTTCTTTCTTTTTTTCTGGGCATTTCTGACAACAGACGCCCAGTGCAAAACATGCAACTTTGGTACCCATTGTTGTTAATACTCTTGATCCCAGAAGACAGAAGTTTACCTACAGTATACCAAGTATAAGGTAAACTTCTGAAAAAATGTCATGGAGTTCATTTATGTTGTATGAACTACACACAGCATCTGTGTACAACCAAGCACATGCACATTTAGTCAGAGCGGTAATAATGAAATAAAGGTGTTTACATGCCTGATTATAAATAACATCAGTTTACAGCACATAAAGTATTTTATTTTATTTTATTTTAATGTATTATATATGTATTAAGTATGTCCTGGTTGAGCATTGGGTTAATGACCCACCTCATAAAAAAATAGAAGTTACGAAACATCAACATGGTGCGGCTAAATATCAACTTCCATATAAACGGCCCTAGGAATATAGTTATTATATTATATTATATTATATTATATTATATTATATTATATTATATTATATTATATTATATTATATTATATTATATTATATTTTCAGCGATTTTCTCAGATTTTTCTAGGAGGTTGTAGCTTATTTGTATAAATGCAGATATTTTAAGTAACACATATCAGAGCTCTTTGGTACTGTAACCCATTTTGATTCAAATATCTTTAAAAATCCTTTTTCTTGAAAAGATTTGAGCAAGACAGGCTTAAAATGACCAAAACACATGTTAATTTTATATTATCAGTACACAAAAACAAAACATGCTGGAAACCTTTTATCACGAATACTATCAAATGACTTGCATGTATGACTTTTAATTTATTGTTCTTGTTTGAAATAATCTTTGATAAAGTCTGAAATCGTGTGGGAGTGTTGGCAGTTTTGGCTCGCGTTTGTGTCTGATAGACTGTGATTATCCTGAGAAAGGCCCTGCACTGCTGTTGTTTGATGACAGCTGGTGATTTCAGAATTTACACACAGTTTTGACCCACACCACCATAATATAATTTCATTCTGCTAGCGCTGTCAGCCAAGCACAAACAGCAGTATCAAAAACGCTGAATCGCTGCCTTTGGCTGCCCAATGTGTTCATTTTCTTTCCAGCAAAGCCAGTGGATTAATCACATTTGGAAATCGTGATTACTAAGATATTTGCTGCATTGCATAATAAACCACCAGCGCATGTCTCTGACCTGAAGTGCTCAAAAGAGGCCCTCATACTAAACACCCTAATAAACGTATAGTCATCTGACCTGCAGCTACAGGCCTCCATTCACCCGTGTCCTTGAGGAATTGAGGGAATGCCATTCCTCTTGCCTATCTAAAAAACATCCATGAAGGAGCAGCTTTCTTCAGAAGGAGTCAACATATAAGAGCCCCTCAGAGCTCACATGGATCCCTTTTATTTAAACTGATTTTGTGAGCACAAACATTTTGCATGTGCATTCACAACAGACACATTATACATTAGTGTGCTATTTATGGTAAGGGCTGTGTAGAAGTCAAACATAGATTTAAAGACCATTTTAATCTTTTTTTTCCTCAATGTAGATGTTTTAAAAAATTAGAGTGGTGTTTGCACATAAAATAATTGTTATTATATATATATATATATATATATATATATATATATATATATATATATATATATATATATATATATATATATATATATATATACACACAAATTATTATTATTATTATTATTATTATTATTATTATTATTACACTGCAAAACCCAACAGTCAACTTTATCAAATGAAATGAGTGTAGTTAACTCAAAATTTACTGAAAGTTAGTTCTACTCATTTGAAAAGAGTTTTTAACTCAGTGTTGAAGGTAATGAGTTAATTGAATACCTCACTACTTCAACTTAAATGGAGTAAGTTCACAGTACTCATATAGATTAGTTTTTGTAAATCAAATTATTTGTAGCAATCGGTTTCCTCAAACAGTTTGAGTTGCCTTAACTTATTGGCTTTTACAGTACTCAGTTGGTTTGAGTCTCTTTATTTATTGGGTTTTACTGCGCTCAAATTGCTTCATTTACTCAAATAGATTAAGTTCACAGTACTTATTAGGATTAGTTTTTGAACTTAAATGGTTTGTTGCAATCTGTTTCCTCAAATGGTTTGAGTTACCTTAACTTATTGGGATTTACAATGTAATACTAGTGCTAGTACTACTACTACTACTACTACTACTACTACTACTTCTACTACTACTAGTACTTCATAGATAACGTGCATTTAACTGCAAATAATTGTTTTTTATCATTATGTTTTTTTTAAATTAAAACAATTAAGCTGCAAAAAATAATAAAATCAATAATATTATTAATGTTTTGTCATTACAACGATTTACAGTTTTGTTTTTGTTGTTGTTTAAGGGTATTGCCTAAATACAGTAATACAAAAGATGATAACTAATTAAATTAGCATAAAACTGCATCCTCACTATCATTATAATTATGCTGACAAATAATAACTGAAAACTAAACAAATTAAAGAAATAATTATTATTTATGTCATTAATTTTTATCATAGACTTTGAAGCATATATTGTCGGTTGGTGTTTGTCGTAACTAAGGTGTGCTTGAATTTATTCCCTAAAATGGCCTCTCATCTAAAGAACCAGCTTGACTCAAGTTATCTGTGTGTCCAGTTATGAGAGCACGTCCAGTGAGGACTCCAGTGGTGAGGAGAATCAGGACGAGGTTGAGGAGGTGGAAAGCTCCGAGCCTGAGGTGGAGCAGGGAGAGGAGGACAGTGGGGCGGCCCAGGAGGAGGCTGCTGCTGCTGGGGAGCAGAGTGAAGGGGTGCAGGCGGAGGGGGCAGAGGGCTCTGAGGAGCCTGATGTCTGCCAGGCATCCATGAGTCCCCAGGAGGAGCAGCCTGTCAGGTGAGATGGAGGGCCGTGGGGAAAAGAGGTGGCTGGACTTTACAATGTTAATATTAATATGAGTTATGTGGTCAATTGATGGAATTTATGAACAATAATGTCAGTGGTATCTCTGCTATGGAAGCATATTCAAAGGGTATTTTAGATGATCTACTTGACCAGGGGTGTCAAAGTCAGTCAATGTCGCAGTTTAGTTCCAACCTTGCTTTAGCTTATCTATCTGCAGGTTTTAAGCATGCCTGAAGCACTCAATTACTGTAGTTTGATCAGTTTCGTTATATAGGGTTAAAACTAAACTGTGCAGAGCGGCAGCCCTCCACTGAGTTTGACACCTGGGCTCTAGACTAATACAGGCATGGGCAAAATTATTGGCACCCTTGGTAAATATGAGGAAAGAATGATGTGAAAATAAATCTGGGTTGTTTTGCCTTTTTTTTATTATCTTTAATTCAAAACAAATCATGAAAACCTACAAAGAGGCTAACATTAATGACACTCCTATAAATAATGAGTGAAATGCTTCTGAAGTTTATTTCCATTCATATTTCCAATTCTTAGCACACAAGGGTGAGTACAAACATGAGAGTCCAGCCTTGACTCTCTGAAATATAAAACACAAGGCCAACATTGTTATTTCTCCATCATATTGAGTAAAATAAAGAGTAGTGCTGATATGTAGCAAAAGACAGCTGAGCTTCACAAAATATAAAATGGCTGTAAGAAAATAGATAAAGCATTTTTTTACCATTAAAGTTCTGTCATCATTTACTCTTCCTCCACTTGTTCCAAACCTGTTTTAGTTTCTTTTTTTTCTTTTGAACACAAAGAATTTTAGAAGAATTTTAGAAACTGGTAATCATTGACTTCTATAGTAGTTGGTTTTCCTATGGATGTCAGTGGTTTCAAGGTTCATTTTAAAATTTAATTATGTGTTCAACAGAAGAAAGAAATCCATAAAGCTTTGCTACCAATTGAAGGTGAGTAAATAGTGAGTTTTTTTTTCTTTTTGGGTGAACTATATCTTTAATTAAGAAGTTCCAATCAAATAGAGAGGTTACGAATCTGCCTGAAAGAGGATGTGGGTCTAATGTCTTGTGTGGCAAAACACTCTCAGAGGACTAGTTGGAGAATTGTAGAAATTAACTGTTCGGATAAAACCCTGTATCCAAGGTCAAATAAACTGCAGGAGTGTTACGCAGTTTTTTTTATGCCAAAAGTCCTGGACATTGCTCAGATTCAAGCAAATACCAACAGATAAAAAAAGTAATTCCACTTGAAAAGAAGTCTTATAATGAACCATGATGGGATCTTCTGGACAATGATCCACAACTAACATTCCAAATAAACAAAACAATTATTCATTGTGTACAAAAGTAAGGTTCTGCCATGACCACCACAGTCCCATGACACAAGCCCAATATAAAGTCAAGAAAGATCACCAACATGGGCTAGAGAATGAGATTTCCCCCTTTTTTTCAACAAAAGATAAAAAGGATTAACCACATAAATGTATTTTCGCAGCGTGTCGTTTGCTCATATTAACCAAGGGTTCAGGTAATTTTGAGTATGACCATATTTTGTGTTAGTCCCTTTTACTTTTTCAAGCTGGTGTGAAAAGCTCATTAGCTGATAATATGAGCTGGCTTACCACATTAAAGTGTGCAGTGACCCTTCATGCACGTTTCTCAAGGCAGGAGCCCGTGTTATGAATCAGACACAATCCTGCCTTTTTGTTCTGCCCATCATCTGGCAGGAAAGTCTATGTGTTGAGTGACAGGTTTAATATGGCCAGTGTACGGTCCACTTAAAGGATTGCTTCACTACAAAAGGCTGAAGCATAAAAACATATAACATATGGGAAAAGCTAAAGGTGCGGTCTTCTTTTATGATAATTAAAAACGTTGTTTTCATTGCAAAATATGCGTTTTTGGAATAGGGAGGAGGTTGTCAAATGTTAAAATGTATTTATGTCATGCTGTAGTTCAAATATTTAGATAAATAAACTGTATCAAATTCAGCTGAGATATACAGCAGATATTATTGTGCAGCTATGTAGTGGTAGTAGGGATTATTATTAAAATAAATTAATTCATTAATTAACAGGAAAAAGTCAAAGTTTGTATACAGTATAATTTGTTTTCTTTTTCAAAAGTAGTTATTATTTTTATTTAATAATTAAGTTATGGTGAATATGTTAATTTCAGCAATATTTTACAGTTTAATTAGGAATTTTAAATCCATGCTGTTCTTTTGAATTTTCCATCTACCAAATTCTGAAAATAATTTTAAACAGCATAACTTTTACCATAACATAATATAACACTGACGACTGCTGAAAATTCAGCTCACACACACACAAAAAAAAGACATATTAAAAATATTTAATACATTTTTTATGTAATATTTCACTGTAATAAAAACATTAAAGCCTTACCAATCCAAAACTTTTTGTAGGTCGACCCAAACATACATAATGTAAAAACATATGTTGAAATATGTGTAAATGTAAACACAATTCATACTCCTCAAGGGACAGAACTTTTCCACAATCTGCATGTGCCAAAGGTAGTAATGCAGATGTTTGTGCCATTCAAATGTTGGTAACAGTTTGCTTGATCAAACTCATGTTACCAAATTTCAGATTACCAACCTGCATTGTATTCCATCTATCAAATACAGACTTTCCTTTAAGGCTCAGGTCTGCAGCCTTTCTGTATTTGAAAACATTTTACATAAACATTGAAATATAAATGAATGATGCATGATTTAATTGTATGCATTTTATTATTATTTTTATCATAATAGGTTCTAGACTGTACCTGTAATAGGTACTGCACCTGTCTCCCTATTATTCATTTTCCTTACCTGGAAAACATGCAGAACAGACATTATGTTGTACAGTCCTACACATAAGTTATAAGTGCACTGTGCCCCTGTGATTTAAATTACAGCTCAATCTGTGTCGTTGCAGTGAGTTAGTTGATAAGAACTTCATGGCTGCTTGTCATTTCCTGAAGGATCGCATGGCAGACGTTTCTGCGCCAAATAAAGAGATGGTAAGCAGTTAATGTCAATGTATTACCTTCAGTGTACTGAGAAGCATTTGTGGACAGTAATAAAGTATTTGTTTGTAGACAAGTACAATTAATTTGTGAATCAGACTGATCCTATTATATGTTAAAATGCTTCTGTGTTTAACAGAAGAAAACAAATCAAATGGGTTAGGGCTGAGTAAATGAGCATGGAATTCTCACTTACGAATAAACTATGCCTTTAAATAAACACTATTTTTTAAAAATAGGTTCATTTTATAACTTTTCTAGAGTTAAACAGTTCATATTTACCATTTCTAATCCATTCAGCTGATCTCATGGTCTGGTAGAAGCAATTTAGCTTAGCATAAAGAATTGAATTCAGATTAGAGAATTCGGATTAGAGAATTAGCATTTTACTCAAACAATTCGAAAAAGAGTTTTGGTAATTTTCCATTTTTAGAACTTGACTCTTCTGTGGTTACATTGTGTACTAATACAGATGGAAATGAAAACTTACTATTTTCTATAGATCTACTCTCATTCCAGCAAAAATGTTCAATGAACTTTGCTGTCTTACCATGGCTGCAGCAAGTGAAATGATATTACACAGCACTTACCTAGCTGGGGACTATTTTCAGGTCCAATTTAATGATCTATGTTAAGTTAAGCTAAAAGTTATCCTTATAGACACGGAGATCGGCTGAATGGATTAAAAATGGTAAAACCAAAACGATAAAACTGTTTAACTCCTAGGAAAGTTGTAAAATGAGCTTATTTCCAAAAAACAGTCGTGTGTTCATTTACATGCAAGATATATTAAGAACCTTTGCACTTTTACTCAAGCAAAATAAAAAATAAAACAAACTTTTATGGACTTTTATTATATGGATGTATCATTAATTTTAGTTTAGTATGTGATTCCTTTACCACATTACTGAAAAGATGTTACAACGGATTATTTGGTACAAAAATGTCTTAAAAAGAAGCCTTGAATATGGATGATAACTTTATAATCTGTCTTCTGCTGAAGCGTGATGATTCTTTGACTGAATTTCAGAGGCAAGTTCTGATGATGTTGTATCAGGAGTGGTTTCGTGTGTCGAGTCAGAAGGATTCTCAGGCTGAGACAGTCACGCTGTACCTCAGAGAGGTGGGCTTTCACACCCCAACTCTGCTGCGCTACATTGTGAACCTGGCAGATGGCAACGGCAACATGGCTCTGCACTACAGTGTGTCCCATTCCAACTTCACTGTGGTCAAACTCTTACTAGACACAGGTGAGAGACTAGTTTGGTCATATCTGAAACAAGACTAGCTTGAAGAATATAAGCAATTTTTAATGAAGAATTTAACTAAATGATTTCTTGGTAGCATATGCAGATATTTGATAGAAAATACAAATAAATAGACATGCAGTTGAAGGCAAAGTTACTAGCCCTGCTGTAAAAGTTTTGGTCCCGCTTTATATTAAGTGGCCCTAACTATTATGTACTTGCATCAATAAATAAATACTATGAGTTCGTTTACTTGGACACATAATCTGATTTTAATAGGATTAAGACAATACTCTGATTAAGAGTCTACCATGTAAACAGTGATTTTTGATTAATTTAATCTGATTAAGGTCATAATCGAACTAAACAGAAATCAGATTAGGACATGTGGAGTATGCCAACATTAGGCGCATTATTGAAGTGCAGTACAGACATGTAAACACCTTAATCAAACTATTACCGTCATGTATGACTTATTGCTGCATTTTGCGACAGGATATTCCATACACACACGGCTGTTTAGCACTATTCTCTGCATCTATCAGGTCTGTAAAGGACCACAGACACAAACATCGCGGAATGCAGAGGTTTTTTCTCTCCCATACAGCATGTGTTATCAAATTCCATTAAAACAAAACTCTTCCAGCAGTTTTTAATTGGGACTTGCATCCAGTACCTCAGTTTGCAACAGGCATATGGATGAAATGTTCCTGAATGAAAGTGAAACTGCCGAACTGCAGTTAAATTAAAAATTAAACACCCAAAATTACAAGAAACTCTGGAGGAAACGTGGATAGAGTGGTGACGCAATGACGTTAATCGATCTATGTGCTTTAACATGTACAGTAAAATGGGATCATGAAAGAAACATTCAAAAAGCAACTCATGTAAACACATTAATCATATTATTGTCTTAATCAGATTAAACAAATAATTTGATTACTGATGTCCATGTAAACGTAGTCAATACTGTGTTCGTAATGTATTGCAGAACACACTCTTGAGGTGTAATATGGGTAGGGTTAGAGACAGATTTGGTGGTTTGAGTAGGTTTAAGGGTGGGTTAAGGTGTAAGGGAGGGGTCACCAATCTCGGTCCTGGAGGGCTGGTTTCCCTGCAGAATTTAGCTCCAGCTTGTATCAAAACACCTGCCTGGAAGTTTTAAGCATACACAGTGTGACTACGTTTACATGGACATCAGTAATCGAATTATTTGTCAGAAGAGCTTGATAAGCTTGTTCAGGTGTGTTTGATTAGGGTTGGAGCTAAACTTCACCAGCCCTCCAGGAACAAGTTTTCTGACCCCTGGACCCTTGTAATAACAGAAATTTTATGAAATTACATGCATGTATTTACTCAATCAGTACAATGTAAAAACATATATTTACACATTAATTATATTGTAAGAAATGATTCATTTCAGTGTAAGTATATATTAGTTAATGCGACTTAATATAAAGTGGGATAATTGTTATTAAATTTATATATAACAATTATATATATATTTCTCTCTTATTCTTATTACTTTTAGTTTGGCTGAAATAAGATCAGTTTTTTGCATGTATTATTATTAATAATGTAATAATATTATAAACCCCTTACTTTTATTTTGATTGGCTACAGAACAGACCACCGTTATCTAATAACTTGCCTAATTGAACAAACTTGCGCTAATAATCTAGTTTAGCCTTTAAATTACACTTTAAGCTCATTACTACTGTGTTACAAAATAATTAGAAAAATCACGTTCTGTCTTTATGGAATAGACAAAAGTAATTAGTTATTGGAAATGAATAATATGTTTAACAGTGTGTTAAAAAAATCATGTCTGTGTTTAACAGCTCTTGGGAATATTTTCCAAATAATTAACATTTCTCAGGAGGGCTAAATAAGCAACAACAAAAAAAGCAACAAAGCATCATACAAGTTATCAATTAGATGTCTTGTCTAGCTTTTTCATTTTAAAGCTAAATTATCTGGCTGATATATTAATTAACTGTTCAATTACATATTTGAGCTTCATTCATTATAACTGATTAACAATACTAACAGCAGTTTCCTCCTGAAACGTTTGTTTGCATCAGCACTTTTATTTATGTTTTACTATGCAAACAGATCAATCCCTCTCTCTCTCTTTTCCTTGAATTTACTAATGTTCTGTTCAATGGTGTGTCCATCAGGCCTGTGTGAGGTGGATCACCAGAATAAGGCAGGTTACACTGCTATAATGCTGGCAGCTCTGACTGCGACAGAGAACCCTGAGGACATGGAGGTGGCACAACAACTACTGAGAATGGGCCAAATCAATGCTCGCGCCAGCCAGGTACACACAGAGACACACTGCAGTATCCTGTACAGCAAGAACACACATACACTTTTCTGCTGACGTTCACTATATGGTAGATTCTATGGTTGCAGGTGCCTTTATATTTTTTGGTGTCTAAAGTCACTATTTCCAGTGGCATTCATTTTAACAATTTGGCAAAAAACTGTCTTATATACAGTAATTGTACTGTAAGTGTCTTGTTTGCAACATTAATCTGTTTTAAATAACTTAAAAAAAAAGTCTGTCCATAAAACTTGTGTCATATCTGATATTGTATCATATACTGCCTTTAAACGAATGGAATGAATGGCCAGATGTACAGTAAAGTAAAGTAATCGATGTCAGTTTCACTCACTGATAAGATATAAAGCACTGAAAGGTGTGTTCTGACAAAATAAATCAATCCCTGAAGCTATTTTGTAAAACTGTAAAATTTTACCGTAATCAAAAAGAAAACAACTAATCGCTGATCGCACAGTGGGTTGTTTAATAGTCTTTTAATGATTTTTTAGTGTCAGGAACTATTTAAATAGTTTGGTTAAAAAGTATAAAAGTCTCAATTCTGTTGCTGTCAAAGTCTTATTAGAAACAGAAGAGTTCACAAAAAAAGTAAAAACTTTACTTTTTTGTAAAGTAAAAAAGGGAAGTGAATTATGTTTTGCAATCTCTAAATTATTAAAACCGACTATGTTAGTCTATAAGATACCATACACGGTTTATTTTGGTGAACAGGAACATTTTTTCCGTTACTCCTGAAGCGCAAATTGTATCATCAATACATTTATAGATATACATAGTATTTATATACAATCAGCATGTAAGACAACCTGCTGTCAGCAGTCCAGTTTATAAAGATTAAATATAAAAAAGTGCCGGATTGTTTATTTTATACATTTATTTGATTGAAAGGCAATGACGATAGTTTTACATCCACCTGTTGCTTAAAGGGACATTTTATGGGTTGTACTTCTGGTTCGGGGAACTTATATTCAAAAGAATGGAAAAACAAATCACTTCAAAATAGGCTGTGCTACAAGTAATCCATTTATCCATCATAAAAATAGTTTCTAGTTTGTTGGGTTATTTGCAGTGGTGTAAAGTACTCGTTACAAATACTCAAATTACTGTAATTGAGTACTTTGTCTCAGGAATTGTAATTTACTGTGTAGTTTTAAAAATGTGTACTTTTACTTTCCCTTTAGTACATGTTTAGTGCAGTATTGGTGCTTTTACTCCACTACTTTCCTTTAACCTGAAGTCACTACTTTATTTTTTCTTGTCTATGGGGATTAGAAAAATCAGTCCTGTGATTCCTGTCCAATCAAATCACACATAGAAGATAAATCGCATCATAATGAACTACCTCAAGACATGTGCACTTTTTAATTGCAGCAAACTGTTTGGAAGCATTAAAAGTGTCCAAGAAGATGTCCGAAATCTTTACACGCATTGACCCAGAGACAGTTTAGATGCGTGTCACTGATGAGAAGATGACGGATGTTTACTGTATGATGACCAAAATGGCCTTAAACACCCAGCAGGCACAAGACGTCAACATGACGTCAGATTGATGTTGTACACCAATGTCATGGACGTTGCCTTTTTTTGGAAATGAAAATCAGATTGACGTCAGAACTCAACGTCAGGCCAACGTCAATGTCCAACGTCCAAGTCCAAAGTTGTTTGGACGTTACCACTATGACATATATCAGATGTTGGATTTTGGTTGCCATACCTGATGAATAAATGTCAGTAATTGACGTCAATATGACTTATGGTTTAAGATGTTGGCTCGACGTTGAATTTTGGTCACTTTCTAATAACTTAAAATTATCCAAATATCAATGTCATTTGACGTCATTATTGAACATTAAAATAACGTTGTCCTTAGACGCTGGCTAGACATTGAATTTTGGTCACCTGACATCACAACCTAAATCTAACCTAATATTAATGTCTTATGACGTTGTGTGCCTGCTGGTCAATGACTAAATGCACTACAGAATGTTACATTTACGCACATCCACGAATTACAAGTAAACGCATCAGCTTTTTACAGCGTAATACTCACTACTCACTACTCTTAAGTACTTTTGAAAGGTATAAATATACTTTGAGTATTATTTACAACAGATACTTTTACTCTACTTGCACTACATTTTTAGGCAAGTAATGGTACTTTTACTTGAGTATGATTTTTCAGTACTCTTTCCACCACTGGTTATTTGTGGTCTGCTGACAGTAATTTGTCAATTCTAATAGTTGCATTTCAATACTGGATGGATAAACTGTAAATAATGACACTGTCTTTGACTTCATGATTTTTTATTTTTTTAAGAAACGTTTTAATCAAAGTAGTAAATGTTTATCAATTAAGGCAGCATTTATTAAATGTAAAGAATTGTTAAATATTTATTTTTTAAATATTTATTTATTTATTATGTATTATATGTAGTTCCAAATTTTTTCATACATTTATTTGATTGAAGGGCATTGACGATGGTTTTACATCCACCTTTAGCTGCACGAGAAATATTATGGGTTGTACTTATATGGTGGAACTTATATTCAAAAGAACGGAAAAGCAAATCACTTCAAATAGGTTGTGTTACAAATAATCCATTTATCCATCATGAAAATAACATAAATGATGATAATTTGACAAGTATAGCGGTGGCTAAAGCCCTTCTTAGTTCACTGTTTTGTTCCTCCAGGTTATCTTCTCTTTGTTTGCTAAAGTGAGATTCTATATACATCCTTAATGTTCTTACGAAAAGACTTGTTTCTAGGTTTTTGGGTTATTTGTGGTCTGCTGACAATAATTTGTCAGTTCTATTAATTGTATTTTAATACTAGATGGATAAACTGTGAATAATGACACATGATCATTGAGATGTTTTTAGATTGTTTACAGTTTAACAGAAGCTACCCACATAATTTATGCAAAGCATCATACTGTAGGGCTAAGAAAAAAGGATAAATAAAGCTATTTTCTTCATGACTCTCCACTAGTCAGGGCAGACAGCACTGATGCTTGCGGTCAGTCATGGACGGGCGACGATGGTGCAGGTTCTTCTGGACAGCGGGGCGGAAGTGAACCTTCAGGATCGGGATGGCTCCACTGCTCTAATGTGTGCCTGTGAACACGGCCATACCGAGATCGCCAAAATACTGCTGGAGAGACCAGACTGTGACCTGACACTCAAAGATAAGGTGATATTATTAGGCCTTAAACAGTACAAATGCAATTTAAGTTTTAACCCAGAAGATATACACTACCGGTCAAAAGTTTGTGGTCAGTTTTTTTTTTCATGTTTTGTTTTAAAGAAAATTATTCTGTTTATCAAGGCGGCAATTGTTAAATGTAATTTTTTTTTTGAATTGTTAAATGTTTATTAAATATTTATTATTTATTGTATGTAGTTTCAAATGAAATTATTACTCCAGTCATTATTGCTTTTATTTCTATTACCATTAATAATAATAATAATAATAATAATAATAATAATAATAATAATAATTAATATTAGAGTTATTTCTGAAGGATCATGTGACTGAAGACTGGAGTAATGAAGCTGAAAATTCATCCTTAAAATCACTGGAATAAATTATTAAATTAAATTATAAATTACTTTTGAACAGTTTATAGTGTAATAACATTTCACTACTTTACACTTTGTACTGTATTTTTAATTAAATAAATGCAGCCTTGGTGAGCAGGATAAGCTGTACTGACCCCAAACTTTTGACTGGTAGTGTATATACAAATTACTAAGAACTCCTTTGAGACCCTCAAGATACACTCAGTTCTTTGCAGCCATTTGTTTTGCAGTTATATGGGTCACACACTTTTAAGACCAAACTTGTTAATATTTGTTGAGGTATATTTGCAGCATCAATTATTAATAACTTTTCCACCTCCATAAAAGTGAATGTTCATGCAAGTATAGTGCACATTTAGTTTGAAGCTTTTCAAGCTTATTTGCTTTAATAGAAACAAATATGCCTATGTAGCCTAGCTATCATACTGTTAAACTGTTTTTGGCAATCATGTATAACTTTGAAGGAATTTAGTAACATACCAATCATTCCAGTGGTATTAATATGGGTAATTATGGTCATACCGGTATTTCTCTTATTACATTCAAATTTCAGGCAATGATATTTTCAAATAAGATTTCTCATATACTGTATATATATACTGAAAACGTTTTAAAGAACATTTCTGGGGAAAACACAAAACTTTAAACCCAACATTGCCACTTTAAGCCATGGTTGAGCCCTTACTTCAATTCAAGGAAATGCAACACTGCCACCCTGTGGTAAAAAGTAGATGATTCAATTTTTAACTATTTACTGGTCTTGCTTTTAAGTTGATATTTAGCCATGTTGGTGTTTCGTAACATCTCATTTTTACGAGGTAGGTCGTTATCCCAACGCTCAACCCCAACCTGGAGGGCCAGGACATACACCCCAGGTAGCAAAGAATTCTGGGCCAGATTTGGCATAAAGCTGGCACAGCAGGCATACATCTGGCTCTGGCATACAGCATGTCTTTAAGGCGGCACGCAAGACATGGGCCAATGTCAAATGTAGTATTTGGCCCAGATGTTAAAAATTGATATGTGGGCCACGTAAGTTTGACCTATCTTGACCCCTATTTAAAATACATTTCAATTATTTTTTGGATAAAGAAATATTTTGATGCACAAAGTCATTTCCATATTTCTGTTTCCATCTTTTAGCTTCATTTTAATCCAGGAAACAATCAAGATTTATTAATCTATTGTTTTCTGTATGTTGCAAAATTTTTAACCTACATTACATACAGTTGAAGTCAGAACTATTAGCCCCCCCTTTGATTTTTTATTTCTTTTTAAAATATTTTCCAAATGATGTTTAACAGAGCAAGGAAATTTTCACAGTATGTCTGATAATATTTTTTCTTCTGGAGAAAGTCTTATTTGTTTTATTTCGGCTAGAATAAAATCAGTTATTAATTTTTTAAACACCATTTTCAGGTCAAAAATTATTAGCCCCTTTATATTTTTTTTCGATAGTCTACAGAACAAACCATCATTATACAATAACTTGCCTAATTACCCTAACCTGCCTAGTTAACCTAATTAACCTAGTTAAGCCTTTAAATGCCACTTTAAACTGTATAGAAGTGTCTTGAAAAATATCTGGGAAAATATTATTTGCTGTCATCATGGTAAAGATAAAAGAAATCAGTTATTAAAATTAGTTATTAAGACTATTATGTTTAGAAATGTGTTGAAAAAATCTTCTCTCCGTTAAACAGAAATTGGGGGAAAAATAAACAGGGGGGCTAATAATTCAGGGGGGCTAATAATTCTGACTTCAACTGTATATATTATTAACCAAACTATTATTTTACAAATTATATTATTATTAACCAATACTAAGAATTACTATTATTGACGCGCCTAAAGCGCAATGCATCATGAGTATATCAGTTTTTTTACAGCCGTGACACACCAAATATGGTTTCCAGACAATGGCCAAACATGGGCCATAGTTAGCCCAGTTCAGGCAGAGTTATGGGTTATTAACTTGGCTGAGACTAGGCCCAGATATGGTCCAAGTTTGGCCCTTATATGGAAGCCACACTTGGTCCAATCATGTACCGTAATTCACTGCGGCATGTGGGCCAAGCAAAAGCTGATTGTGTGGGCCAGAGTTGGGCCAAAGAAATTTTGCTATGTGGGACACTACTGACAATTTTGCTTACCCAATTCACCTATAGTGCATGTCTTTGGACTGTTGGGGAAACCGGAGCACCCGAAGGAAACCCACGCGAACACGGGTAGAACATGCAAACTCGAACCAGCGACCTGTGAGGCGACATCACTATCCACTGCGCCACCATGCCACCCCTATTAGGAAAATAGGAAACATGTTTTTAAATAACTTTTTAAAAACTGAAATAAGTTTTTAATGGGAAAATTCTGTCAATAGTATGTGCAATCTATTAAGACGGGTTAAAATGGGTCAGTCAAGACGTTTTTAAAGAATTTTTTGACTGTTAGACAGCAAAAATATGTTAAACAATTTATTTTCTAAATATATTATCATAAATCATAAATATTTTAAATAGATTGTTTTAAATGTTTATATATTTAAATATTGTTCACTATTGTGTGCCACTTGATAAAATCTATCCAATGTACAGTAGATTCCAACATAAGCAGGCTGTATGACTTCTCAACCCTCCCTTTACATTACATTTCTCTCTCTCAATCTCTCTTGCTTTATTGGCATGACAAATGTTACAAATGTATTACCAATGCAATTATAAAGTTTACAATAAAAATATATATTAAACATAGTAAACACATTAAATAGTAGTAGCAGTAGTAAAAAAATCTCCATCTTTCTCCACCAGGATGGACACACAGCTCTGTCAGTGGCCATGAAGGCCTCACACACAGAGATCATTGATCTCCTGAACGCTCGCTCTGATCCAGGACCAGTCACAGATCCAGCGGCCCCACTCTGAGTCCAGCGGCCTCGTCTTTATCTCTACTGCCTCAACCCGACTCGCCGACCAGGCCCATGGTCAACACTAAAGAGACAGCACTTACCAGTGAGAGAAACGGCTTTTGAGGAACGCCAATAACAGATGCCATGGAGGCTGGACTTCCCTAAAACGTCCCTGTTTGTCCTGAAGCACAGTTACTAGAGCTACTTCAAGCAGGCGGATGGTACATTGTTGATGATACATGTTTTGGCCTTCTATTTTCAGGTAATGTGACTATATTTTTTTTAGGGGATCGAGCGTAATCTACGAATGTTGTTAAAGAAGTGATCAGATACACACTATATTTATTTTTATTGCACTTTCCTGTAGTATTCTTTCCCTGGGGATGTACCAAGGCCTGTTTTAGTATAACCTAATGTGTCTTCCTACAGTATATGAGGGTTTTAGGGGTAATTCCTTTGCCTTTACAGGTGGAACAGGGAAGGTTTTACAGTCACACAGTTGTGTTGTTGCTAGTATGTGTCCTGTTATAGTATCTTTAAACCCCAACACAGAGCCAAGCACTGAGAAAAGTAAACTTCAGAGGTGATTCAGAGGCCTTGCGTTTATTACATTGATTATTTTTGGTCAAATTTTGTTTTAGCAAATTTTGTTTTATTTGTCACATTTGCCAGTTGCAAATAAAAATGCATTGGTCATTGGTAAAAAATACTTTTTAAAATTATTATTATTATTATTAAAAACAAGGAAAAAGATTAAATCCATACAGAAATATCACACTGTAAAAACAGTTTCTGTATTTTGTGATTCAGAGGTGTTTTCTGTTTATTTACTGTAATGGGACCTTGATCTTTTAATGTTGTGTGCGTGTATATATATATATTTATATATATATATATATATATATATATATATATATATATATATATATAGGTTAGTAAAATAACAGAAAAAGTACACTGAAAAAATTTGGACTTACAAATTTTTTATGTTTAGTGGTAAAAAAAAATTGTTTGGGCTGAGTTTAAACAAACAAATTAAGTTGAACATTACTAAATTTAATTTGTTTATTTAAATTCAACCCATATAAATTATTTGCAACAGCTTTGCAGAAATCATTTTTTCAGTGTATTCCCAGTTTATTAACAGGGTTTTGTACTGTAACACCACACCATTACAACAATATCTCATTTCAAAATATAAAAAATGGCGATAAAAGTCACTTTTTCAAAATATTTTAACATCAAAAGTTGTTGGAGGAAAAATCAAGATCCCATAATGTAATTTAAATGCATAAAAAAAGAAACACAAAATACGTAAAACTGCAAATTTACCGATATTTTTTTCAGTGCACTACACTATGTCTACCATAAAATTGTTGATTGTATATATATATAAATATATATATATATATATATATATATATATATATATATATATATATATATATATATATATATATATATATATATATATATATATATATATATATATATATATATAGGGAGTGCAGAATTATTAGGCAAGTTGTATTTTTGAGGATTATTTTTATTATTGAACAACAACCCTGTTCTCAATGAACCCAAAAAACTCATTAATATCAAAGCTGAATATTTTTGGAAGTAGTTTTTAGTTTGTTTTTAGTTTTAGCTATTTTAGGAGGATATCTGTGTGTGCAGGTGACTATTACTGTGCATAATTATTAGGCAACTTAACAAAAAACAAATATATACCCATTACAATTATTTATTTTCACCAGTGAAACCAATATAACTTCTCAACATTCACAAATATACATTTCTGACATTCAAAAATAAAACAAAAACAAATCAGTGACCAATATAGCCACCTTTCTTTGCAAGGACACTCAAAAGCCTGCCATCCATGGTGAACACATCAAAACACTAACAGAATACATCAGCATTGCGTGCAGCAGCAACCACAGCCTCCCAGACACTGTTCAGAGAGGTGTACTGTTTTCCCTCCCTGTAAATCTCACATCAAATCAGGTGAACAAGGAAGCCATGTCAATTGTTTTTCTTCTTTTAGACCCTTTCTTGCCAGCCACGCTGTGGAATACTTGGACGCGTGTGATGGAGCATTGTCCTGCATGAAAATCATGTTTTTCTTGAAGGATGCAGACTTCTTCCTGTACCACTGCTTGAAGAAGGTGTCTTCCAGAAACTGGCAGTAGGACTGGGAGTTGAGCTTGACTCCATCCTCAACCCGAAAAGGCCCCACAAGCTCATCTTTGATGATACCAGCCCAAACCAGTACTCCACCTCCATCTTGCTGGCGTCTGAGTCGGACTGGAGCTCTCTGCCCTTTACCGATCCAGCCACTGGCCCATCAAGACTCACTCTCGTTTCATCAGTCCATAAAACCTTAGAAAAATCAGTCTTGAGATATTTCTTGGCCCAGTCTTGACGCTTCAGCTTGTGTGTCTTGTTCAGTGGTGGTGGTTTTTCAGCCTTTCTTACCTTGGCCATGTCTCTGAGTATTGCACACCTTGTGCTTTTGGGCATTCCAGTGATGTTGCAGCTCCGGTGGCAAGTGGCATCTTGACATCTTGGCAGCTGCACGCTTGGCTTTTCTCAGTTCATGGGCAGTTTATTTTGCACCTTGGTTTTTCCACACGCTTCTTGCGACCCTGTTGACTATTTTGAATGAAACGCTTGATTGTTCGATGATCACGCTTCAGAAGCTTGGCAATTTTAAGAGTGCTGCATCCCTCTGCAAGATATCTCACTATTTTTTACTTTTCGGAGCCTGTCAAGACCTACTTTTGACCCATTTTACCAAAGGAAAGGAAGTTGCCTAATAATTATGCACACCTGATATAGGGTGTTGATGTCATTAGACCACACCCCTTCTCATTACAGAGATGCACATCACCTAATATGCTTAATTGGTAGTAGGCTTTCGAGCCTATACAGCTTGGAGTAAGACAACATGCATAATTTGTGAATGTTGAGATGTTATATTGGTTTCACTGGTGAAAATAAATAATTGAAATGGGTATATATTTGTTTTTTGTTAAGTTGCCTAATAATTATGCACAGTAATAGTCACCTGCACACACAGATATCCTCCTAAAATAGCTAAAACTAAAAACAAACTAAAAACTACTTCCAAAAATATTCAGCTTTGATATTAATGAGTTTTTTGGGTTCATTGAGAACATGGTTGTTGTTCAATAATAAAAATAATCCTCAAAAATACAACTTGCCTAACAATCCTGCACTCCCTGTATATACATACAGTTGAAGTCAGAATTATTAGCCCACCTGAATTATTACACCTCCTGAATTATTAGCCCTCCTTTTTATCTTTGCCATGATGACTACATAATATTTGACTAGATATTTTCAAGACACTTCTGCACAGCTTAAAGAGACATTTAAAGGCTTAACTAGGTTAATTAGGTTAACTAGGCAGGTTAGGGTAATTAGGCAAGTTATTGTATAATGATGCTTTGTTCTGTAGACAATCGAAAAAAAAAAATAGCTTAAAGGGGCTAATAATTTTGACCTTAAAATGGTTTTAAAAAAAATTAAAAACTGCTTTTATTCTAGCTGAAATAAAACAAATAAGACTTTCTCCAGAAGAAAAAAATATTATCAGACATACTGTGAAAATTTCCTTGCTCTGTGAACCCAAGCTGTTTTTTTTACATGCATTTTTTATTTCTCTTTGCTATTTGGGCTTATTGGAACCTAATTAGAATAAAACCTAAGTATCATCTTTTGATATGATGTACTTTTAGAGAAAAATGATGTCCAAATATGTGGACTCGTGGTCCGAATTTCCATAAAACACAATAGTCACCTTTGTGTAATAGAATGAAAAACTCTATTTCTGCCTTGAACACAGCAGTTTTTCCTGACTGTTTTTTAATGCATTAATAGCACATACACACATATTTTTTGAACATGTTTTGATTATCAGTAAAAACAACATTTTTTTGTCCATTTTGGACAGTTAAAATAGTATTTGGGACATTTCATATGCTGCAAAACAGTTGCAGGATGACACTGTATGTCTGTAACAAAATATAAAACATAAGACATAAGAGCTAAAATGTGCTGTCCACGTATGTGGCCACTAAGCCCTTGGAGGTTAAACATCATTTGGGAAATATTTGAAAAAGAAAAGAAAATTCAAAGGGAGGTTAATAATTCTGACTTCAACTATAATGATTTTTATGTAGTAATAATAATAATAATAATAATGATAATAATAATAATAATAATAATAATAATGATAACATAAAAAAAATCACAAAACTAATTTATTGTTGTTTTCATTCATTACTTTGCAATCAAATATTTTATTTTCGTGGAAAACCATGAGGAAGCTTCTCTTTGGAAACACTTCTCTTATTTGTTGATTTATAAACATTACAAATTTGCGAAGATGTTTGACTAATGTTGCAGTTTTACATTATACGTGATTATAAGTGATTGCTCCGAGACACTGCACACACTTTTGTTAAGAGCAGCTCATGTTAAACTGATAACAGTTTTTATATAATTATAACCTATTTTTGTCATTGGATTATCATGTTAAAACATATCACACCTTCAGATAAGCAGAATTCATAGCAAAATTATTGGTCAACTGGCATTTAAAATACCAATTCACATTCCTGCTAACATCGATTTGTTTTGACTTGCATTTGACTCTCGCATTTGTTCATTTCAAGCCCTGTTTTACAATTATTCATCACTACTATTATTATTTTTTTATGCCCGAGAAAAAAAAAAAGGAATATTTCATAACTTTAAATAATGGGCTATATGCACAGCTTGTGTTTTTCAGCCAATGATAAACTTCCGGTGAAAGCTTAATGTGACTATTTTCAATTTCATATGGTTCCTTTTACAGCATCGATAATGTAATGTACTGTAATGTAATGTAATTACAATATATTCAGTTAAATATACTTAAGCATTCATTTGGTTGTTCAAGCGTAAAACGAGAAGAAAGACTGTGTAACTGCTAGTGCCGTCTGAATCAGCAGGCGAGCGTAAAAACTCTTGAAAATACTGGGGTAAAATAAACTGTCATATTTTAAAGACATGGCGGAGGGAATTGGAGTTTAATGCAGTGCTTCTTGTCCGGTCTGAAACCCACTTTATATCGTTTATCTATCAGGCAGTGAAGATCACTGATTTTTAAAGATATCAGACATTAAACGTGGCAATTTTATAATGGAAAGCCAGTTCACCGGAAGCGCTGAGGCTGCCTGGCTGAAATTAAAAGTCTGTGTGCATATACCCCATTACAGCAAGCAGACCTACGTTGTCTATTATAATTTAATCACTGTCAAAGTTTACCATCTACTCTAACCTGCTGCAATATTAACTTCTTTACAACGACTTTTCCTGCAAATTGTATATTAAAGAAAGATTTACAGTTTCCCTGCAGACAGATTTCAGCAGCACATAATAACGGACTGGACTGTAGTTGAATAATCTGTACATTGTGCCTGCTTAAAGTTAAGACAGTTGTGATGAAGAGATATGTTTAACGACAAATCAGTAACTCGGCTGGAGAAAGTATAAATCTATATATGTATACTGTGCGACAGTATCTTGTGGGAGGTGCTGTGAGTTAATAACCTGAAATGTAATGACTATTTATTTCCAATTCTATATTTTTGAGTATATACAAGTATATGCATGGATAAAATACTGACTTAATAAAAACATGCATTTTGTATTTGTCTTCTCTGTGTGGTTTGTAAAAACACTTGTTTTCAAGGATTCATAAAATATTCTGTTTACCAAAGAAGTCTGAGTAAATGCACTTATAGCATTGATAATAAGAAATGCTACTCAAACATCTTTTCAGCAGACTTCAATTATTTCCTAATGATCGTGTAAAAATTAAGATTTTTTCAGTTTTGCCATCACAATAATACTAGTAATTCACTAGTTTACTAACATGAACAAGCGATGCATTTTCTAGAATACGTTTATTACTGCATTCGTGACAATACAGCCATTGTTAGTTCTTGTTAAGCAAACTAATGTTAACATGGACAACTTTGGATTTTATTTATGCATTAGTAAATGTTGAACTGTCATTAATACAAGTATTGCTTATCCTTTGTTCGTGTTAGTAAATACACTATCTAGCATTAACCAATGAAACCTTATAGTAATGTTTGACAAATGACATTTTAGAATATATTAAAATTGAAAATTACTACTTGAAATTGTAGTAAATATTGAAATTGTAACAATATTCTGATATTTACAGATTTTTTTATTTAATAAAAGTTAATAAAGTAAAAAGTAAATAAAAGATTTAAGAATTGTTCAAAATCAACACAGGCTCAATCTGAAAACGTAGTCCCGTGGACGTTTCTGGAGACCGCGAATTATGTAGCAGGAGGTACGTATGGCTGCATTTCAATTTTTTAAACAAACGCTACGGGGCGGTATGACGCCGTTACTTTTGGCGCTTACCGGCTGACCGCTTACCTCCGTGTGGAGGCCTTTCCCGCCGCAACCAGTTTGTCCCGTTAGCTTGTCGTGTACGTTGGCGGACTTGACACGCAGAGAGGAGTTGACCACGACAACGACGACCGGGTTCGAGTCTGAGGAAGAGTGATTCCAGAAATCAGGTAAGACAAAAACAGAATCCAAAAAAATAAAATGATCGAGTGAATAACAGGGTGAGAATGTGATATAATCCGAAAACGTGGTAAAAATCAGACGAGGGCTTTCTTTTTTCTGGATGGCTTTTGTAAACAGTTGGTTGGGTTTAGGGAAGTATGTGGATGGGCGGGTCAATCGGTAAAATTGGTTGGGTTTAGGGAAGGAGGAGGGTGGGTCAGTCGATTGGCCGGTCGCTCAGTCAATCATTCAGTCAGACAGACAGACAGACAGACAGACAGACAGACAGACGGTAGGTCGACAGCAGCCTCTGGTGGGCACTTTACACAAAAAAACATGTTTGCTGTTTTCTCAAACTACTTTTTTTAAATGAGCTGAAGCAACACAATTATTATTATTTTTTTTGGACGGCTTAATTGTTTTATGTTTAATTCACTTAAATTTGTAAAAACCAATAAGTTAACTTAATTCCTTCATGTTGTCCCAGCACAAATCCATTGTAACCCAGCATTTTTTACAGCATGGATGATTCTTTTTTTCTCTCCTCTTTCTTATGATGTGGTTGATATTGGGACACTTCCTCATCTCTCCACTCATCAGGTACACTCTCAGACAAAAAGGTACACGGTGGTACAAATAACGTTCTTTAAGGAACAGTTTTGTACCTTTGTAAAAGTTGTACTTTATATGGTACAGAAAAGACCTCTTGTGATACTGTTCTGTGCCTTTTATAGTACAACTGAAATGAAGGTACACAATTGTTCTCATTAAAAAGGTACATAAGTGTTGGGCAACTGCTTTATTACAATATCTGAAAATAAATATTACAGGAAAGGCAAAGGGATTTTACGAATAATTTCCACATTAAAACATGCATCATCATTTAAAAGCATATTTAAAGAAACCTATAAACATTAATTATTTGGTTCTATAAAACAAAACTATAGGTATTGTAAATTAAACATTTAAGGCATTTTTAATAAACATTTGGTAAGCATTCATTCATTCATTCATTCATTTTCTTGTCGGCTTTGTCCCTTGCGGTGTCGCCACAGCGGAATGAACTGCCAACTTATCCAGCACGATTTTACGCAGCGGATGCCCTTCCAGCCGCAACCCATCTCTGGGAACTTCCACACACACATTCACACTCATACACTATGGACAATTTAGCTTACCCAATTCACCTGTACCGCATGTCTTTGGACTGTGGGGGAAACCGGAGCACCCGGAGGAAACCCAGCCAAACGCAGGGAGAACATGCAAACTCCACACAGAAACGCCAACTGACCCAGCCCAGCCGAGGTTCGAACCTGCGACCCAGCGACGTTCTTGCTGTGAGGCAACAGCACTACCTACTGCGCCACTGCGTTGCCATTTGGTAAGCATTTTCTGATAAATACATATTCCTTATTGTCATTGATATTCAAACCTTTTGACGTTTGCTTTCCACTACGCACATGAGCTGGCAAAAGTCTTGCAAAGTGTTCATGCAGACATTTTAGTATTGTAAAGCTAATCAAACATTGTGCATATCTCGTTACAATACTTTTGCATAATTCTGTCTATTTTAAAATTAAGTAAATTAAATCAAATTTTAAGTGATTACAAAGGTATTGTGTGAAAATTGGAGAAAAAATGCTTTATATAGTACATGGGAGAATGTATTTCTGTAACATTTTTGGGAAAAGTGTTGTGAAATGTTTAGCAAAAAATCTTTTGATTTATGTTAAAGTAAGTTGATTTTTTATTATCAATGGAAAAGGTGCATTTACACCAATAGAAACATTTAAAAAATATATTGTTTAAAAATGTATTTGATGTTTAAATTTACTGAAAATAAGTTGACACATTTTGGATATACAGTAAAGTAGCAAAATGCCTTTAAATAGTTCATGAAGGAACATATTTGACACTGTTAAGGTACAGACAGGTCTTGTCACTGTAGTGCTACCTTCATGGATCAGATTTGTACCTTTGATGAAGGTACAATATTGTATCTGCAGGTTTTAAAAACCAAAGGTGCATTTTGGTTTCCATGGTACAAACTGCAATGGTACAAATTTGTTTCTTTGTCTTAAGGTACAATTCTGTTCCATAAAAAGGTACTGCCCCAGAGACAAGGATTTGTACCTTCTTGGGTACAACATTGTACCATTTTTTTCTAAGTGTACAATGAAAACCCAAGAATGTAATCACATAAATGTTAATGTGACATTAAAACAAATGCAATCTTAGTGTTTGGTTAATGTATATTTATACACTGTAAAATATTACATGCTTGCGTTGCGTTTTCAAGTTGAATCTAATTAAGATGAGTAATTTTGACTTAAAGGGATAGTTCAACCAAAACTGAAATTTCTATCATCATTTACTCACCCTTCATCTGTTACAAACCTGTTTAGGTTTCCTTGTTGAACATGACAATGATGGAACTGACTTCTATAGCAGTTGTTTTTCCTGCTATGTAAGTCAATGGTTACAGATTTCTAACATTTTATTTTATAAATGGAAACTCATAGAACTTTGGAAACACTTGAGGTTGAGTAAATGTTGAGTAATGTTTCATTTTTGGGTGAAATCCCTTTAAATTACACTGACTTAAAACTTCTTATAAAAACTTTATAATTAAGTCAGAAACACGTCTAAAATTGTTTATTATGTTGTAATAACATAATAAAATGTTATTGCCCAAAAGCATATTGTCTGGGGCAGAAAGAAAATCATCATCAGTTGGTTTGGGTTTTGTAAGTGTAGCTGTCAGGGTTTTCTGTGTAATAGTGCTAATCTGTCTGCTGAGTAAATACTTCCAAAATTGCATTGACATCATATTAGATCATGACAATGATTTTATACTATTTTTGTGATCCAGGACCAGTCTTTTGGTGCATTTAAAATGAGCCGAAACAACATAATTCTTGAGATTTTTTTGGGACAAAATTAAATTTTTATGTTCAATCCACTTAAATTTGTTAAAATGAACTTAATTGATTTGTGCTGGGACAACGTTAATGAACCCTGCATTTTGTTTACAGTGTGGGCAACAGCCAAAAATAATTATTTTTTTGCATTGTAGTTTGAAAATCTAAATGGTTGATTTTCATTTTATGCCAACTATTCATTTAATCATTTATTTTCCTTTGGCTTAGTCACTTTATTCATCAGGGGTGTCGCCACAGCTGACACACAGTGGATACCCTTTGAGCTGCAACCCAGTACTGGGAAATATGCCAAACATCATTATAATATTAAGCAAAGATCATGTTCCATGAAGATTTTTTTCTAAATTTAATTAATTAATTAATTAATTCATTCATTCATTCATTCATTTATTCATTCGTTCATTCGTTCATTCGTTTTCTTTTCGGCTTAGTCCCTTTTAATTAATCCGGGGTTGCCACAGCGGAATGAACCGCCAACTTATCCAGCACATGTTTTATGCAGCGAATGCCCTTCCAGCTGCAACCCATCTCTGGGAAACATCCATACACACTCATTCACACTCATACAGTACAGGACAATTTAGCCTACACAATTCACCTGTACTGCATGTCTTTGGACTGTGGGGGAAACCGGAGCACCCAGGAAGCCCACACGAATGCAGGGAGAACATGCAAACTCCACACTGAAGGCTCGAACCAGCGACCTTCTTGCTGGGAGGCACTACCAGCACTACCTACTGTGCCACTGCGTCGCCCTTTATAAATTTCATATACTGTAAATATTTTTTTAAATCTATTTTTTTGATTATCATTATGGATTGCTAAAAATGCGAAAACAATTATTTTTCCAACTTTAAATGCAATTTTCTTAGTATTTTGATTTTTTTAATCCCTTAGATTCTAGATTTTCAAAAAGTTTTTATCTGAACCAAATATTGTCCTAACAAATCATACATCAATGGAAAGCATATTTATTCTGTAGCACTTTAATATTTAGTTAATCTTGGTTCAACAATAAATAATACATTTATTACAGTATTTATTAATGTTTGTTTGTGTTAGTTAATGAAATAGTTTTTCATTGTTAGTTCATGTTAACTCACAGTACATGTATGTTAACAGCATGAATGTGAATATTAATAATGCATTAGCAAATGTTGAGCTATGATTAATAACTGCTGTACAAGCATTCCTCATGCTTAGTTCATGTTAGTAAATACATTAACTGACATTAACTACTGTCTGAAACCTTATTGGAAAGCGTGACCATTTATTTCAAAGAATAAATCAATATTTGGTCAACTCATACACACTTACTTTACAGAACCCAACAATGGCCCAAATGGATTAAATGTGTCTTGTGCAACAGCATGGCATGAAGAGTTTAATAGTCCAGTCTCCTGTGTGGGCGTTCGGGACTGCTGCTTTGATAATACAGGCGCAGTGGCTTAAATGACTGTTTTCCTATTCAACTGCTGTTAGCGTTTAATGTTAACTAATTAGTTTGTTACCATACACTCAAAAATGCTGAATTATTTAAACACAAATTTGCACAAATAATAGAAAATATGCATAAGCCACATTTTTATTTGGGTTATAGATTTAATAATGAAAAAAAAACTCAGAGGTTGAGTTTGTCCATAATTTTGCCCCGAATTTCATTAAAAAAAAATTAAAACCTTTGTTCATCTGACCAATTTTAATTTTGTAAATGAAAATAACATAGTCATCAATAAATAATATAAATAAATCAACAAAAATAAATCAAATAAAATCTATTTATTGTTGTGTTATTAAAAATTAAAACTTTTAAAATCTAAAAATTTAAATATCAGATAACGCAGGATACATCATTCAGATGCTTTTTTTGCCTCTTTTCACCAAATGACACTCAATATTTGTAGGACACCTTCATCCATCACCAGGCTCAACTGCTTTACCAGTTCAACTTTTCCAGCCATCAATAATACAGACTTCATTCATCTTCTGATGGCCTGTATTGCTGCTAATTTCCTGTAATGTAATGTTGTTACAAAATATTACAACAAGAAGGAGTGCATTTTTTACATGAAACACATAAGATTATTATTTTGAAATATATTATCAACAAGTGTAAAACTATATTAAAAAAGTAATTGTTTGTTATCAGTGTAATCTATTTTTTTCCTGCCTAAATCATGCATTCTTCTGCATCACCTGCATATGAATTTCTCTGTTTGTGTTTCATGGAAAAGAAAAAGTCATTCAGATGTGTAGCAACATGAAGGTAAGTAAATGACAATGTATAAAATGAAGTTCTAATGTTGTTTTTGGATCTTGAAAGTTCTGGATTCTATTGGTTATAGTTATCTGGACATAAATGTGTAATTGAAACCTTCAAAATAACTTTTTGGCAAGGCTTTAGTTTAATTAACAGTTAATACCATAATATCACCTGCCTATTATTAAGATATTAACTGTTTACTACTTATAAAATATGATTTTATTCTACATTCCCAATCCTTCCCAATACCTAAACCCTACTACCTTACTAACTATTAAAAACCAGCCAATTATTGAGCTCAAAGTCTTAGTAAATAATTTGTTAATGGTGAGAATTGTGCCTAAACAAAGTGTGACCATCTGTTCTACTCCAAAGAAGAAAGAAAGCAAGTCAAGTATGGTAGTTTTCTTTGGGTTAACTTTTTCTGTTAAGATCACTTTAAACTTCTCATTACAGAACCTAAAATATTTAAAACCCATAACATTATTCATTATAACTTATTTTTTAGTTATCATAACTGTTATAAGCCAAACATACATTTTCTAGTTACTTAAAACGTTCACATTACTAAATATATGCTATTTCTAATTTGCTTTCCATAGGATAATTATGAAAAAAAAATAATTCGTGCATTTTAAATAACACCTATTATGCAAAAAAAAAAAAAAAAAAACTTTGGAAGCTGTTTGGACAGAACTGTGTGTAGGTATAATGTGACCACATTCACAGTCATAAACACAACAAATCTCTTTTTTAAAATTTTCTGACATTCAACTATGATCTAAATCCCAGTTATTTTGAAGTCCACTGCAATGTGATGTAGGAGTGCATTAAATCAGGTTAATTTTGTAAAGTAGCATAATGGATATCTATAAAATTTGTATATTAACTTTTATGATTGCTTTTATGATACTTTAAGCATGCAAAAACAGTGCAAAGTTAATTGTGTGTGTGTATTGCAAACTTTGTAACCACATTTGTTTGTGACTCATCGTTGCAGAAAGGCTTGAATAAACTCAACAACAAATACAGTGCATCTGGAAAGTATTCATAGCGCTTCACCTTTTCCACATTTTTTATGTTACAGTCTTATTCCAAAATGGATTAAATTTATTTATTTCCTCAAAAATCTACACACAATACCCCATAATGGCATTGTGAAAAAAAGATTTTTTGAAATTGTTGCAGGGGCGACGCAGTAGCGCAGTAGGTAGTGCTGTCACCTCAGGGCAAGAAGGTCGCTGGTCAGTTGGCGTTTCTGTGTGGAGTTTGCATGTTCTCCCTGCGGTTGCATGGGTTTCCTCCGGGTGCTCCAGTTTCCCCCACAGTCCAAAGACATGCAGTACAGGTGAATTGGGTAGGCTAAATTGTCCATAGTGTGTGACTAAGCCAAATATGAATGAATGAAATTGTTGCAAATTTATTAAAAATAAAAAACCTGAAATATTCACAGCCTTTGCTCAAGACTTTGTTGATTCACCTTTGGCAGCAATTACAACCTCAAGTCTTTTTGAATATGATGCCACAAGCTTGGCACACCTGTTTTTGGGAATTTTTGCCCATTCCTCTTTGCTGTACCTCTCAAGCTCTATCAGGTTGGATGGGAAGCGACGGTGTACAGCCATTTTCAGATCTCTCCAGAGATGTTCAATAGGATTTAGGTCTGGGCTCTGGCTGGGCCACTCAAGGACATTCACAGAGTTGTTGTGAAGCCACTCCATTGATATTTTGGCGGTGTGGTTTGGGTCATTGTCCAGCTGTAAGATGTACCGTCGCTTTTCTCCAAACGTAACGCCTTGCATTCACTCCAAAGAGTTCAATTTTAGTCTTATCAGACCAGAGAATTTTGTTTCTTATGGTCTGAGAGTCCTTCAGATGCCTTTTGGCAAATTGCAGGCGGAGAGTGGCTTCTGTCTGGCCACTATACTATACAGGCCTGATTGGTGGATTGCTGCACAGATGGTTGTCCTTCTGTAAGGTTCTCCTCTCTCCACAGAAGAACGCTGGAGCTCAGACAGAGTAATCATCGGGTTATTGATCACCTCCCTGACTAAGGCCCTTTTTCCCCGATCACTCAGCCTAGATGGGAAGAGCCAGCTCTAGGAAGAGTACTGGTGATTCCAAACATCTTCCACTTACAGATGATAGAGGCCACTGTGCTCATTGGAACTTTCAGAGCAGCAGAAATTTTTCTGTAACCTTCCCCAGCCTTGTGCCTTGAGACAATCCTGTCTCGGAGGTCTACGGACAATTCCTTTGTCTTCATGCTTGGTTTGTACTTTGACATGCACTGTCAACCCTGGGACCTTATATAGACAGGTGTATGCCTTTTCAAATCATTTCCAATCAACTGAATTGACCACAGGTGAACTCCAATTAATCTGCTGAAACATCTCAAGAATGATCAGTGCAAACAGAATGTACTTGAGCTCAATTTAGAGCTTAGAACTTATGTACATGTGATTTCTCAGGTTTTTTATTTGCTGACTGTGACCACATGAATTTGACAGTCTTTTAATAGAGATTTAACAACTTTATAAATATTTGAGCTTTGTCTTCGTATATATAAAAAAATATAGGAAGTCGCCTTGTGCCTGAATAAATTAATAAATTTCATTATCACAAAAATTCACTAAATTCAAGCCACTCAAGCTCCTTTTTAATTTTTTTTTTACCTCAGTTTCTCACTTTATTTTTATTTGTTACTGTGGACTTCTCAATATATATTTTATGTCATACTCTGGAGGCTTTTACCATAAATTATACAGACACACTAAGCTCTCCATTTGCAGGACAGATGTTATTTTTCACTGAAAGAAAGAATGGGGCCTGCTTTATAATTTAGAAGTCATGCTGTCCAGACCCAAGAATAAATAAATAACAAATAAACATACAAACAAACAAAAAAAATAAATAAATAAAAAAAGTCCACACACACTCTCTCACACACATGCTCTCTTGAGCATGACTGTAAACACACGCATGAATAGATACAGCATACATACATAAAGCATGCATGATATCATGGGTATATGCACAATATAAGATTTCTGTAAAAAAAAAAAAAAATAAACAGTAAAATAATGTGTTAGTTTGAGAACATTTTCATATCCGTGCATAAATAAATGAAAACACACAGGCATAATTAACAGAACAGCAACGGTCTGTGTCTGGGCTTTTTTTCAGTTAATAGTACTTATTAAAAAAACTTCATTCAATCCATTCTAGTGTAGAGAAACACATACAGAAATGGTCACTGTATTATTGCTCAGTGGATATCCCAGGTTTTTACACAGCAATCCCATAAAATGTGCATGAATGCGACTGTCAAAGAATCAAGACACCAAGCGTCTCCCTCCATCTGATAGTGAGGATGCATTTAGATTGTGTGTGTGTCTCTCTCTCTCTCTCTTTCATTTATTCATGATGGGAAAATTTAGACACTAGGTCATCTGGCTATCTGTCACACCATGGATGAAGACAAACAGAGGAGACAGATATGTAGGCTGTTGTGTGTGTGTGTGCGTGTGTGTGTTTTTGAGTGAGTGATGCTGGTATTCCCTAATCAAATAGACACAAAAGGGTATGTCCTGAAATTTTAGGGCTATTTTTGTCCTCATGAGGTAAAAATAAAGTATGTTTTTGAAACTGTAAAGAAAAAAAAAATACAGTAAACATGAACACATAAATAACTGATGGATTTTATTAAAATAGTTTTTTTATTACAAGTTGTTTATATATACACTGTATACATACAGTGGTTTGAAAAAAATGTTTGCCCCTTACTGATTCCTTTTTTTTCCAGGTTTGTTACACTTCATTGTTTCAGATCATCAAATAAATTTAAATATTAATCAAAGATAACACAAGGAAACTCACAATGCAGTTTATAATGACGATTTTATTAAGGAAAAAACAAAATACAAACAATATAGCCCTATGTGAAAAAAAGTGTTTGCCCTCCTGTTAAAACATACCTTAAAGCTGCGGTCACACTGCACTTTTCTCCCCATTGACTTCCATTCATAGGCATGCGAATGCGTCTGACCAGAAACACAAGCTTGTGCGAAAAGTCTCGCAGTTTGCTTGGAAAGTTCAAGCTTGGTGAACTCTGACTTGCGAAATTGCATCACATGATTGCGTGAGACCAATCGAAGATCAAAACATGACGTCTCTGTACAGAAATTTAAAACATGGACCAATCGCTCGCTTTTTTAATGTCTAATCATCTTGTTTAAGTTCAATTTCTCTAGCCACACCCAGGCCTAATTACTGTCACACCTGTTCGCAATCAAGACATCACTTAAAAAAGACCTTCCAGTCAAAGTGAAATAGACAAAAGATTCTCACAAGCCAGACATCATCTCGGGATTCAAAGAAATTCAAAAACTTGGGAAAGACAATAATTGAGATTTATCAGTCTGTAAGAGGTTATAAAGCCATTTCTAAAGTTTTGGGCCTGTAAGAGAAAAGTAAGAGCCATTATCTAAAAATGGCAAAAACATGGAACAGTCGAGAACATTCCCAGGATTAGCTGGCTGACCAAAATTATCCACAGAGAGCAACAACTCTTCTAAGAGGTCACAAAAGACCCCACAACAACATCCAAAGAACTTCAGGCCTCACTTGCCTCAGTTAAGGTCACCATAAGAAAGAGACTGGGCTAAATATTTGCATAGCAGAGTTCCAAGATGACAATTACTACTGATCAAAAAAAAAGGGGCTTGTCTCAGTTTTGCCAGAAAACATCTTGATGATCCCCAAGACTTTTGAGAAAATACTCTGGACTGACAAGAAAAAAGTTGTGTGAAGGTGTGTGTCCCATTATGTGTGGCGTTTTTCTTACACTTCTGTCTCTTCTGTCTTTTTTATTCCTGTTTATGTAAAGCACTTTGAATTGCCACTGTGTATGAAATGTGCTATATAAATAAACTTGCCTTGCCTTGCCTTAAAGTAACAATGCATTTCAGAAAAAGAACATGATACCAAAAGTAAATAGTGGACTGACCATTTATTAGGTCAGGTGGGCAAACACTTCACACAGGGCTGTGTAATTTTGGGTTTTGTTTTCCCTTAGTAATAAAAACCTTCATTTAAAAACTGAACAATGAGTTTACTTGTGTTATCTTTCAATAATATTTAAATTAGTTTGATGATCCAAAACATTAAAATGTGACAAACATGCCAAAAAATATGTTATCAGTAAGGGGCAAACACATTTTATTACTATAACAGAAGAATTAGCATCATCATCACCATCAGAACAAATAAGCATACAGAACATTAAAAACTAAATCAATAAACTATTTTATTAATATTTACTAATTATTAAAAACAATTTTGTTGCACGTATTAATAAAATTGTCTGTCTCAGTGTTCCATAATTTGGCCAGATGAGGGAGCTGTTCCCAAACAAAACCAACAGTAAAACAGGATAACTCAAAAACACGATGTTAAGAGTCATAGGAAAGAATTTCCCAAATACAAGGCGAAAAATATCATAATTAACTAACACTAACATTTTTAAAAACACGTATCTAAAATATGTATTTTTAATTTTCATATTATATGATCAAGTCATAATGTGTGACAAACGAAAATATTGTTGTAATTTTAATGCTGAAACCACTGTCATCAAGAATACGAAACGAAAAGAAATACGTGATAGAAACTTTCTGAAAACATCTTTCAAAAACTGAAGTATATCTAATATTAATATAAATAGTTTTTTAGTCACAGCGATATGGTCGCAAAATTGACTTTTTATGCAAAACAAGCAGCCAACTTATATAAGACAATAAGCATCAATTAAAGGTGTTAGACAGGAATTTTTTTATGTTCATTTAAATAACCCTTCGCTTATGTCATGTATCAGGAGTTGACTTTTCTTCTGTACCAAGCGCTCTGGCTCCTCTCCAAGGACGCACGCGCTGACAGCCGCCACTGATGCCGGTGATAATGCTGATAGTCGAGATGAAACGGGACAGGTGCTGGCGAGAGCCTCTTTCTCTGAAACAGCCAGGCTTCCATCAGCTTCTTATTTTGGCTGAAAAAAGGACATCACGATGAACTAGCAGGTAATACAGCAGCAGCTTATGCAACAGTATACTGCATTTTAAACATAGACAAACCTTTTTATCTATAGAACTAATCGTAAATGTATAACCCGAGGGTTGTATGAGCTTTAAAATCAAAGACAAAATGAGGTTTCAAGCATTAGCAATAAAAGGTCAATAATAATAATAATAATAATAATAATAATAATAATAATTATTATTATTACTAAGGACTGCCATGCAGAATACACACGCACACACTAAATGTCATTCAATCTGTTAATATATCTGTTCATAACCCCTGTTTATATGCCACAAAAATTGACATATTTTGAGTCATTTGATGACATATTAAAAGACTATTTAAGACTGACAGTGCAGGTCTAAAATACAAATTAATTGTAATTTTAAGTCTTTTTCATTTGTCACCAATAATTGTTAAATATATAAATAAAATGGTCATCGCATAATATATTATATATTTTATTATTTATATTAAGTACAGTATGTTTTATAATTGGTTAGATAAATATATCTTACACTGAACGACAATGTAATATTATTTATGCTGTGTGCTACTATTATTATTATTATTATTATTATTATTACTATTTTATGGGTGCATTTATAAACACCACTGTCCATATAAATATAAACAGAATGCAATAAAACATAAAAACTATGATAACAATGTAATATTGTAATATCTTTAATCACTTTCTGTTGTATTTTCCCTCAGCCCCCACCCCCCCACCCCCGTTGAATTGATTGATAGGTTTCAATTCATAGAATTTGGCATTTTACAGTTTTCCAAATGATTTATGAACGTAGAGAAAGTGAGAGAGAAGTGCACAGGATTTAAAGAGTCAAGGGGGCTGGCAGCTGGGGCAGGATGGAAGTGGCGAGATAAGGGCCCGGATATAAAAGGGGTCATGGGGCCAACAGTGCTGTGAGAAGGGAACACGGGACTAGGAAATTGATACGAGCAACATGAGGAAAACGAAATTAGAGGTGCAGTTGATCCCTGTGCTGTATGAAGAAAAAAACGTGGAGATATTTAGAGAGAAGCCCCCAAAAACTGATTGTTAATGCAAGCGAATGTACATTTACTGTTGTATCGGCAGCAGCAAGTGCACTCTCTCTCTTTCTCTCTCTGCTTAGTCAGCTCATTATCCGATGGAGCCTCAGACAGAATGGGTTTAAATCTCAGCATTGCCTCCAGCTCTCACTCTTCCCATTGCATCCTCTTACCTAGTTTGTTTTCCTGCATCTCTTATGTCTTTGTTTTTCTCGGCATCTTCAGAAATCTTTTATCACCACACCTCCACCTTGCTCGTTTCTGTGGCCCCGCAGCACCCGCGTCTGCTCTTTTAAGGGTCTTTTTTTAAAGGCCCTGGGCTAACATTTTCCATATGCTCACAGATTGTTGAAAGAGGGGAGATTTGTATCTCATTGCTGCTTTGTTTTTATGTCCTCTTTTACTCTGTTTCACCTTTAAACAACATCTGAGGCTTATAAATGCCCTCCGGTTCTCACATGCTACTGAACATTGCAGTTGTGTGTTGAATGTTTGACGTGAAGGCTACTGTATATGAACAAATCTTAATGTTGAATATTTCTTTGAAAGGTATTAAATATGTGATAGCATTGTGTTGAAACATGGTTTATTATTTCCTAAACTGTAAAAAATATATATGATCAATTAGTCCTGACAGAGTATGTTTTTTGGTCATTGTAACTTATGTAAGTTAATCATATTCTAACTTAATTTTATAAGTAACGCAAGCTGTTTATAGTCAATTTAAAGTATAAGTTTAAAGGTTAATTTGATTCAGCTTAATTTAAAGCAACCAGGATTTTTTTTTTACAGTGTAAAGTCAAATACATAAATGTGACTAACGTTTTGATTCAAAGGAGTAAATTTGTCTTATGTGCAGATTTAGATTTTTTTTTTTTTTAATATGCTTAATTACAAAAACAAACCACAAATTTGTACAGTGGATAACTGATTAACATCAACATACATCTGAAGTGCAGAAATAATTTTTTATATAGCTTTAATATTAATATATTTTAACAAATCCCCAATAATTTTATTATCAGGCCAATTCGATATCTATACTTTTTTGATATTAACTGATGAATTTTTCCTACATAGTTTAGCTTCAGAAAATTTATTTATGGTCCTAACTGCAAGTTAACCTTAAAACGTAGTTATAATGTAAAGACATGAAAATGGATAAAGACCTTTTAAGCTTTAAAACCTACAGTATGTTGTTGAAACAACTCAATACTTGATTTTTTTGTGCAATAACTTAATTCTATTATGTTAAATTCACTTAAATATGCACTCAAAAAATGATTCCTGCTGCTTGTTCAAACTACCTGTTTAAAATAAGCTGAAAGAACACAGTTCTTGTAATTTCTTTGGCCAATTTATTTGTTATGTTCAGTCCACTTAAATTTGTAAACCATTAAGTTAACTTAAGCGTTTTGTGTTGGTACAACATGAAGGGATTGTGTTGGTCCAACTACCTGGTTAGGGGATTTGTAGTTTCCAGCATGCTTTGCGTGGGATTGAATTAAGAGAGGGAAATGTTGACAATAAAAGTAATCGTAGGTGTTTAAAGTTAATAGAAATACTTTCATTCATTCATTTTCTTTCCCTTTATTAATCTGGGGTCGCCACAGCGCAATGAACCGCCAACTTATCCAGCACGTTTTTACGATGCCCTTCCAGCCGCAACTCATCTCTGGGAAACATCCACACACACTCATTCACACTCATACACTACGGACAATTTAGCCTACCCAATTCACCTGTACCGCATGTCTTTGGACTGTGGGGGAAACCGGAGCACCCTGAGGAAGCCCATGCGAACGCAGGCAGAACATGCAAACTCCACACAGAAACACCAACTGACCCAGCCGAGGCTCGAACCAGCGACCTTCTTGCTGTGCTTCTTGCTTGCTTCTTACTTGTTAGGGTTTAATCTTCACTTTAGTTTGAAGATTAAGAAGATTTTCATGCAATGCTTTGAGTTTTGAGATTACCACCATGCTTTGGGTGTTGGCAGCTTGATTAGCAAAAAGGCAGTTTGGTACTTATAACTGTTCTAAAATTAATCAAAATCAGTTGATTGAGATCAGTCTCAATCAACTGTATATGTAACTCATGAAATATGCTTAAAAAGGCTCTTTTAAAATAAAACTAAGATACTTTGAAATGTATGACACATAATAAACATACATGATACATTAAGTTAAATAAAAATACACATGTATTTAAAATTTTCTTTGATAAAATCATGTTGGACCAACTAAATTGCGTGTAATTTGGTAAATAGCTTTTTTTAGTTGCTGCTAAACAAATGTATTGGATGAAAACCCTGTCTTCAATTAAATTGAGTTCATCCAATCAGTTTGTTTTTAGATTGTGTAAAACGTAATAATTGAACTTTCATGTTGTTCAGCACAGATTGATTATGTGGAACCCAGTATTTTTTACAGTGTAAGGATTAACTACAAATAAGCTAAATGTTTTGGGATGTTCATATCAATACTTTATCTTTGTTAACCACTAATTAATAAATGATTTCCTCAGTCTTAATGAAAGATAACCAATTCAACCTTCCACATAATTAAAATGCTTTTGACAGAGCATATCTACTACACAGCACTATCACGTATCACATGACAATAATTCATAATTCATTATTGGAGCTCACTTTTCATTGTTTACCTCTTAAGTACTCATTGATTTACACAAATTTTGAGCAACTCTGAAAGATAGTCTCATCCTTTATAGTGGATCGTTTAACCCTGTTTAATTCCCACTGGAATATAGTGTTGTGAATTGTTTTCATATTTGCTTAGTAGGTCAATATCTGCAGCACTGCATTAATGCTGTCAAACCACAATGGAGATGATGCTTAAAGTGAAATTTTAAAATGACCAAAGGATTAATGTTTACATTATTTAATGTGTTAAGTATGTAAACTAACAATGCATATTTGCATTCATCTATTATTAATATATATTTTTAAAATATGTCTATTATTAATATAGTATTTGTTTATGTTCATTTATACAAATATTCATGCTCATGTTAGTTCACAGTGCATATTGTTTAGTAGTAGTGACTAGTGAATTAAGTTTAGTTGTAGATGTATTGTTTATTATAGGTTCATTAACTAATATTATTAATTAGTAAAGAAATAGTTCACCTAAAAATAAAGATTATCCCATAATTTAATCACCCTCAGGCTATAAGTTTTCTCTGTATTGCTTAAAACTAATAAAACCAGTCAGAGTTAAATAACATTTAACATAGTTTTGTGGAGTGAATGGTGCCCGGGTTTTTGAAGCTCCAGAAAGTGCATCCATCTATCTTAAAAGTAATCCAAATTAATCCAGTGGGTTAATAAATGTCTTCAGAAGTGAAGCAATAAGTAAAAAAATCCACATTTAAATCATTAATCATTAATCATCAAAACTTTATATTTATGATATGGATAATTATTATTATTTTTTTTAGTTTTTTAAAACAAACATTTATTATTTATTACAATTACAGTACTGAGAACTAACAAGTTTAAGTTCTAAGAACATTTATAGTTTTTAGACAATGATTTAACATTATTTTTTGTTGTAATATTATTCAGAATGTTTTGATAATATTTCATGTCTCATGTTATAGTAACGTACTCAGAATGTTATTTAAAAATATTCCATACACATTTTAATGATTATTTATCTATATATTAACAACTTAAAGACGTTTCAAGAATGTTGTTCTAAAAACATTTTTCTATCAATGTTACAAGAACATTTCGGCTAATATTTACATTAAGGAACATTACAGAATGTTTTGAGAATGCTCTGTTAGCTGGCAAGAGGCAGGGTATTATTTAATATATGAATAGGTGCTTCAGGATGAACACTTTTAAAATACGTAAAGTATTTTATTCAGGAAGGATCAATTAAATTATAAACTTCAATTTATAATAAATTTATAATCTATTTATCTTCAAAAATAAAATCAAAAATACATTAAAATGTTTTCCCATTGGGGCGCACAGTGACTCCGTGGTGACTCACAGCAAGAAGTCACTATTTCGAGTCCCGGCTGGGCCAGTTGGCATTTCTGTGTGGACATTTCATGTTCTTCTCGTGTTCGCGTGGGTTTCCTCCGGGTGCTCCGGTTTCCCTCACAGTCCAAAGACATGTGGTATAGGGGAATTGAATAAACTAAATTGGCCGTAGTGTATGTGTGTGAATGAGTGTGTATGGATGTTTCCTAGTACTGGGTTGCAGCTGGAAGGGCGTCCGCTGTGTAAAACATATGCTGGATAAGTTGACGGTTCGTTCTGCTGTGGCAACCCCTGATGAATAAAGGGACTAAGCCGAAGGAAAATGAACGAATGAATGTTTTCCCAGTACTGGATTGCAGCTGGAAGGGCATTTTCTCATCTCAAATAGCAAATGTATTCCAGATATATGCCAGAGTAGTTGGTGATTCATTCCACTGTGTTGATCGCTGATAAATTAGGAACTAAACCAAAGGAAAATTAATGAATGAATCAATTTGAAATGTTTATTCGTGAAATAATTCTTCTCAGAATATAAGAAAAAATATCATTGATAATAAAAAATACATTTCTTGAATTGCTTCAGAACGATCATATGGAGACAAAGACTGAAGTAATGATGCTCAAAATATGTTTTAATAATATTACAAAAAAATACTTGTTTTACAGTATTTGTAATCAAATAAATGCAGCTCTGAGCATAAGAAGCTTACTTAAAAAAAAGTAAATGCAAAAATAATTACAAGCTTTTGAACAGTATCAATAATTATGCCAAGAATCTAGTATATAAATAAATATACTAATATAAATAAATATGATTGTGATTTTTAGTCAAAACTACTGCAAAATCATACAGTATTTTATTTCTGTGGTTTTATAGGGTCATACTTCAGCCAGCTATCAGTGTCCAAAGAATGGCACCATGTTTTTCTTTGGTCAGTTTGATTATTTAATGTAAATACAGATTCAGATAATAAGCTGCTAACCAAAGATATAGCATGTATATCCTTGCTGAAATATCTCAAATATAAAAAAACAACAACTCTACTTTAATTCAATTCTCTCCAAAAGTAACTTGAGAAGCCCCTCGGCGTGATAGAGCGAGGCTTCAGCTGAAGGATGACCAGATTCACACTCGTCCCTCCAGGAATTCAGCTTGACACTCTTGACTCTGTGGTTTTTTTCCTCCTCCTCCCTGGGGTCAAATCCAGAGCGAAGGATCACAGCGATACCTTCCACACCCTTTAAAGACCCGAGCGCTACTCAAGGGGGCATTCAGACGCCAGTGGCCCGTGTGTGTGAAGTGTGTAATGTGCGTTAGGGAGCCCTGGAGGAAAAGAGCCGCAGGCTGTTCAACACGCTTGAATATCTGTGGCTCTCCTCTCGCTGCAGCCCAGTAGACCAGCGCTTTCTCCAAACACACGCACATCTTTAAATATTTCAGAGCCAGGAGGAGGGCGGAGGGACCGGCGACAACTTCATAAATACTCAATGATAAATGGCCCGCCTTGCCACCACCTGTCAAAGCCAGCAATGATTTATTGATTTCTTTATTTGTCACATAAAAGAAGAGAACTCTCGCTCTCAGTCTATCCTTCACTCCCCCCCCCCCACCCCCCCCTCTCTCTCTCTCTCCTCTCTCTCTCTCTCTCTCTCTCTCTCTCTCTCTCTCTCTCTCTCTCTCTCTCTCTCTCTCTCTCTCTCTCTCTCTCTCGCTAACAGAAAACCAGCAGTGAGCAAATTGCTGCTTGATGTGAAAAAGAGAGAATTCCTATCCTGATCCATTGGGGAGGACAGAAAGATAGAGTCAAAAACAAATCCCTCACTTTGTCCTCTTTATCACATGCCGTGTATCTCTTTGATCCATGTGTTACCTTCTGAGAGTTCAATTGTTTGCTTATGTGCTTTGGTGTCCTGTGTAATATTTCAGCGGATTCAATTCATTACATTGATTCGTTATCATAGAGAAAAAGATGATTTTTATTATGGATTTGATGTCACAAACCACAAGATGAGCCCATGGGCTGTTAAAGTTAATATACACCATAAATGACATGATGTTTCATGATTATTACTGTCATGTATAATCAAACTATGTTCCAGAACAGCTATGTTATGTTATGGAGGTGCTGTTAAGTGACATTACGACAGCAAAATTCCCAAAATTTCTGTAGATTTATAGGAAAATAAAAACAAAATAAGGGTGGCGCTGTGGGTAGCGCTGTAGCCTCACAGCAAGAAGGTCACTGGTTCGAGCCTCGGCTGGGTCAGTTGGCATTTCTGTGTGGAGTTTGCATGTTATCCCTATGTTCGTGTGGGTTTCCTCCAGGTGCTCCGGTTTCCCCCACAAGTCCAAAGACATGCGCTATAGGTGAATTGAGTAAGCTAAAATTGTATGAGTGTGAATAGGTGTGTATGGATGTTTTCCAGTGATGGGTTGCAGCTGGAAGGGCATCCGCTGCGTAAAACATATGCTGAATAAATTGGCAACCCCAGATTAATAAAGGGACTAAGCCGAAAAGAAATGAATGAATGAATGAATGAAAAATAAAATTAATAAAATTGGATTATGGTGACACGGTGGCGCAGTGGGTAGTGCTGTCGCCTTACAGCAAGAAGGTGGCTGGTTTGAGCCCCGGCTGGGTCAGTTGGCATTTTTGTGTGAAGTTTGCATGTTCTCCCCATGTTCGTGTGGGTTTTCTCCAGGTGTTCTCATTTCCCCCACAAGTCCAAAGACATGCGCTATAGGTGAACCGGGTATACTAAATTGTCCGTAGTTTATGCATTTGTGTGAATGAGAGTGTTTCCCAGTGATGGGTTTCAGCTGGAAGGGCATCTGCTGCGTATTGTTAAAAAAAAGGAATTGCATCCAGTGATAATAAAACAATGACATGTTTTATAACATATGACTTAAAATGTCAAAAGTAATAACAATTCTAAATATTTACTTTTTTGAAGGATCATATCACACTGAAGACAGGAGTAACAGTGTCGAACATTCTGCTTTCCAAATTTAATACATATTTAATAAATAAATAAAAAACAAGGGATGCTGTTTTACTGTACTTTGTTCATAAACACAGTATTTTGCAAATAAATTAATCAAATAAATCAAAACCAAACGTTTTCAACAGTATATACAGTAGTATAAATGTTTACATTTTAACCATAAAGTTTCATTAAAAATACTGGGTTCCACACAATTAATTTACGTTGATTCACAAAATTATTAAGTTAACAAACTTATATGGATTGAACATAAAACAATTAAGCTTATTTTAAATAAGTAGTTTAAAAAAGGGCTCAGTGGTTAGCACAGTCGCCTCACAGCAAGAAGGTCGCAGGTTCGAGTCCCAGGTGGGTCAGTTGGCGTTTCTGTGTGGAGTTTGCATGTTCTCCCCTTGTTCACGTGGGTTTCCCCCACAGTCAAAGACATACGCTATAAGTGAATTGAATAAACTAAATTGGTTGTATGTGATTGTGTGTGTATAGATGTTTCCCAGTACTGGGTTGCAGCTGAAAGAGCACCAGCTGTGTAAAACATATGCTGGATAAGTTGGTGGTTCATTCCGCTGTGGTGACCCCTGATGAATAAAGGGACTAAGTCAAAGGAAAATTAATAAATGAGTTTGAAAAAGCAGCAAAAATCTTTTGTGTGTGTGTGTATTTAATAAGCTGCATGGATTACATTTGATTCTTTAGTGCATGCTTTGAAAGTTTAAAAGTCTTGAATTCATCCCATCCCATCTCAATCCCATTCATTGTAATTGAATCCACTTCATTCTTCAAAATTTCTCACATACTGCAAACAAGAGATGCCAAAGTATTGCCTGTGGGTCAAAGTTGGCCCATGGTAACCTTTGATTTGCCCCCTCATGCTATGAGAAGGGTTTAGAGATTATCATTTCAAATTTAATGTAACCTTATACTTATTTGTTTTATTGTTAAGCTACAATAAAAAGCTATCTGAAATTAAATGTTTTAATGTAAATGGTGCAAATTAATCAGATTTCAAGAGTTCACACTTAGCTGATGATTTAATATAAGCTTGTTTGGCATGCTCTCAAACTCCCCAGCTTCAATAGCTAAGGAAACTCTTGAGGAGAAAGGGAGTTAGACAGTTGTATCCATTGCCTAAATCTGTTGTGAATTAAGTATATCTTTGCGGGTGGGAGGAAACCGGAGGACCCGGGGGAAACCCACGCGGACACGGAGAGAATATACAAACTCCGCACAGAAACACCCACCATCCTGGCGAGGACCAGGGCTGGCAGTGTTCTTGCTGTGGGGCAACAGTGCTAACCACTGGGCCGCCGTGCCGCCCGATCAATGAAAAGGAGGAGAAGGGGGAGGAAAGGGGGGGTTTCTTCCATACGAAGATAACTGTGTACTGAAACTGTGGTTATTTATAGTAAATAGGGAATCATATGATTGGGAGATCATGATTAGTTTAATGCGAGACCAGCTGTGGTAAATCACAAGCACGTGATCCTCTCGAAATTAGTTTATGAATAAACTTCACTTAGTTTAAAATGTACATACGACAAAGAGAGGACAACGCCTTGATTTGCTCACCAAAGTCTCTGCAAAGGCAGATTCAAAGTAATGCTTTCTGTTTATTTTTTAATTTTATGAAATGAATTAGAAAAATTACCCATGGTGATTTTAATGTAAAATAGTTTGGAATATTTATTGTTGGTCCACGGCTATGGTTTTTGGCCCTTCATTCGAAGAAGTTTGGGCACCCCTGCTTTAAACGATCTCTTTACAAAAACATACAGCTGTTATTACACCTCTGCTTGTGGAGCCATTATGTACATACTGTATACATATCAACAATTTCTTTCCTTTTAGCCTGGCTCTTGTACCCCCGCCCCCTCTTTCTTCCTCTCTCTGTCTCTCTCTCTACTTTATACCTCTTTGTCTCTCTTTTCTCATCACTCGGCTCCTGTCTCTCGTTCAGTGGTCCAGCAGCAGCCTGTCGATGAGAGTCATTGGTCGGCGGCAGGCGCAGTCAATGACCCTGACAGTGCGCAGTTATCGCCCTAATTAAGATGCCACACTTGAGTTAAACCGCTGCATTAAGATTTGATGGGGAATTGATCAGAGTGTCACAGGCCGCGAGAGCAGTCGAGAGAAATGAAGGAGGAAGGTCGGCTCTCGCTGTCGATGGCGTCTGAAACGCTCGGGTCAGAGGTTAAGACAATCCTTGATTCCAGTTGATCACCTCACTGTGTCTCCGCTCGATGGATTAATTACTATGATATTGAAGCCGCTTTCAAGCAAGTGTTTTGCATGGGCCATATACGTGTGTGTGGGTGTGTGTGTGTGTGTTTTGGGTCAAAATTAATTACTCTGTTATTCAAGCTGTGTAATCTCAAGTGGACTGTCAGGGATGTGTGTGTTTGGAGCATCAGGATTAATTACGCTGTTATTGGAGCGGTGTGATCTCTGGTGGGCTGTCAAACATTAGGCTGATCTGACTGTCAGGGGACGAAGGGACAGGAGGATAAGGAGTAGGTAATATCTGTGTAATGTTGCTGTTCTGTCCCTCTTTCGTTTTCTGGCTCTGCTGGTTGCGTATATACACGTTCAGTTGGTCTGTGCAGTTTAAAGCACTTAAAGACATCATTTTTTATGCAAACTGAACGTGTATATACGCGACAAGCAGAGCCAGAAAACGAAAGAGGGACAATCACCAAAAAAAAAAAAATAAATGTAAAATTCATTAAATGCACTTTTTGCTCACGCTTTATTTCGTTATCATTTTCGGTGCAAAAATCAGATCCAAATAGTAGTCGTCTTATTTATGCTCACTCATTTTAGCTATTTATCATTTTAATATGTATATATTTTAGCTTTTAAAAGATAACACTGCATTTGTTCATTTAAAATGTTATATATGGTTAATACATCATGAAATAAATTTACAATAAATTAAATATTGTGTAGTTTCATTTGTACAGTACCAAAGGTTTGTCACAATGAAAGTTTTACTTTGACCTCAACCTCTTTTAGACTTTTCTCAAGAGTTTGTGGCTTTTGTCCAATGCAATCTCACGGCAATTCATAACTTTTTGATTTAGTGGCTATTTCGTATGAATTCATACGATCTAATTCATACAATTTAGTACGATTTGCTCATCACCCAATGACGGTTGGGGTTAGGGGTGGGGTTGGGTGCCACGCCTCTTTTTTCAAATCGTATATTTTCGTATGACTGAACTCGTACGAATTCGTACGAATTAGCCACTAAACTGACGTAAACGTAAAATACTTACGTTTCCTCGTGAGATCAGGCTGCTTTTGTCACACTTAGCCTTTGTTATACACACCCACAAAAAAGTGAATAACACTAGTTTAGGTACCAATTCTCACTAATAACTAGTAGCTTATAACCTACCTATTATTAAGATATATATAAAGCGAAAAGTACATATTCTACATTATCTTATTTTGCATAATTCCTAAACAAAACTACCACATAAATAACTATTAATAAGCAGTAAATTAGGAGTTTTTTTGAGTTATTAGGTAATGGTTTGCTGATAATGAGAATTGTAACTTGAAATAAAGTGTGAGCAAAAATATTATTTGATGACTTTTTTTGTAATTGTAACAAAATGTATCAAATCTATCCCAATGGAGTGTAATAAAACAATATGGAAGTAAGATATACTGTTGGTTTTCCTCTTTCAGCACTGAGTGCATTTCAAATTGTTTGTGTCCATTATAATATGTGTGATGATGCATGTTTATATGCCTGACTGAACAGATCCAAACAAAGCCATTATATGTGCACACTCTACACAGTGAACCAAACACTGAGACAAATCTAAGAGAAATAGAGAGAAAAAAATATTCCTGTCATTTTTTTTTTTATTTATTCTTAGTTTATTTTAGTTTAGAGCATAAATCTCAAACTCAATTCCTGGAGTAATAATCGAGGTATTCAAAAGAATCTTGAACACCTTGATTAGTTGCATAAGCTGTGTTTGATAGGGTTGGAGCAAAACTGTGCAGAGCTGCAGCCCTCCAAGAATCCAGTTTGAGACCTATGGTTTAGAACATACAACATATAAAGTATGATTAAAAAACATCATTTTAGTACATTCAATACATGAGACATCGAGGGTCTAGGTAGGAGATTAATTTATAATAATAATAATAGTTAATCATGCTTTCATAAAATATTTTTACAATACATTATTATGAACTAGGGATCTATATATATTTGTTGTTGTTAATATTTCTTTTTTTATACACATTTTAACCCGTCCAAATAAATGAATACATAAACACTGATTGATTGATTGATTGATTGTCTACCAGAAATAATTAAATTCATTGAAATGTTTTGCTTTGCATCATCATTACTATCATAATTATCTTTTTTTGGTACCAAAACTGTAGACTTTTGCATTCCATCAATTAGCCTCCAATTAAAAAAAATTAAAATAAAATGATTAACAGAGCAAAAAAAAAAAAACTTGTGTTAAAAATGTGTTTTAAAACCAGTTGAAACTGGTGGAGTTGATGGAAGTCAGACCATCATTACAGGATGCTCCACTATTGTGATAAACCAGTATCAGATTAGCATAAGAGTGACCAAGCGGCAGTCATAGTCAATCAGAGGTCAAATAGTCATGAAATAGGGTTATATGAGGACACATATCTGCTCATCGCTCAGTGCATAAAACAGTGTTATGTGTGGTCTCCAAAAATAATGCATTTACTACATAATATCATGGTCAATTTCCCTGCCCCATCCTAATTCTTCACTCTCCTTTTCTCATCTGCTTGCCTCTCCTCAACCAGGCAAACAGGAAATCTGCTCCTTTACCTCTCCTTTTGTACACTAGCCTTTCTATACATGCTTTTCACAACCGTCTCTCTCTCTCTTGCTCTCTCTCTCTTTCTCATAGGGTCATTTGCCTTTTCAGATGAGATTATGAGCTGTAATGGAGGGGGAGGTGGAGACTGCTGAGACAAGGAGAAATGGCCTGCTGTGAGGATGGCAGATTTGATGGCTAGTCGATACAGAGGTAAAGAGAGAGAGAAAGAGAGAGAGAGAGAGGGATGAGAGGGTATATGGAAGAACTCAAAAGTTTCTGTATCATACTAAAAATAATATAATGTACTTTGGCCACATGATTGTAGGTCTGCTTCATTAATGATCAATATTAATCAATAATCAGAAATAGATGCAGTTTTATTCTGCCTATTTTTTGGTGGATTGTAGATTTGAAAAGATAACTTATGGTCACTTTGGCTGTAGAGCAATTACATGAGTTAAAATAAATAAATTAAATCATCATATTAATTTCTGTACTTATGTAACCCACCAGTCCTACTGCACCTAACCCGCTCTGAGCTGGAATCAAACCGGCGATTCTTCGCATGGGAGTCGGTTGCTCTAACAAGAAGGCTAAAGACCATGGCCTCTCGGATCTGTCGCTAGAGCACCTTTAGAAGTCAGAGGAGTGAGGTTTACCTGAATAGCACTTCGCTAGCTGGCTTCCATTACACTAACCTCTCTAAACATTACTTTCGTCCCGGACGAGCCCCCATGTGTAACCCACCGGTCCTACTGCAGTCGACCCACTGTGAGCTGTGATTAAACCGGCGATTCTTAAGCCGCCTTTCCACTGCACACGACATTTGGACATGACTGTCAGAATACACCCCCTTGTGGCAGTCGCACAGAATTTTCAGTGTTGTCGTACACCATGGAAGAGAAGCTGATTCTCGTGGTGTCCGAAATAAAGTGCAAAAAGAGCCTTTATTCTCTGTGCGTTCACCATGGTTGAATGGATGAATGAATGAATACTAGAAACTCATAGACCGCAAACATTTTTGGAGGGAATGTGGAGACAACATAAACATTATTTTTTATTACTCATTTATGAATAGAAAAGTTTTTAATATAGACTTTTTTTCTGATTCAGAAGTAACAAAAAAAACTCCTATTTCTCATCTCGCGTGCAGGGACCTGCCTGGACAACACTGGAATACATCACATCCAGTCGGCCAGTCGCATACGCTCTAGTTGCAGGAGTTAAAATATTTCAACATATCCACAGCTCAAATTGGATCTGAATTTTCCACATACGGAGATGATTGGAACTCCACGCAGCTCCCGTACGACCCTCCATTGGAAATGAATGACTTCCGCTCTGTTGCTTGTCGTTTGTCGTATGCAGTGGAAATGCGGCTTTTGTATGGGAGTCAGTTGCTCTAACAAGGAGGTTAAAGACCATGGCCTCTAGTGTCTGTCGCTAGTGAGGTTTACCTGCACAGCACTCCGCTAGCTGGCCTCCGTTACACTTATAATAGCAGACTTGATGTTTTGAACTGAAAGTTTTTGTACTGATTGGCTGAATAATTATTATTATTATTCATTCATTCATTTTCTTTTCGGCTTAGTCCCTTTATTAATCCGGGGTCGCCACAGTGTAATGAACCGCCAACTTATCCAGCATATGTTTTACGCAGCGGATGCCCTTCCAGCCGCAACCCATCTCTGGGAAACATTTATACACACTCATTCTCACTCATACACTACGGACAATTCAGCCTACCCAATTCACCTGTACTGCATGTCTTTGGACTGTGGGGGAAATCGGAGCACCCGGAGGAAACTCATGCGAACGCAGGGAGAACATGCAAACTCCACACAGAAACGCCAACTGACCCAGCCGAGGCTCAAACCAGCACAGCACTACCTACTGCGCCACTGCGTCGCCATTAATATTATTATTATTATTATTATTATTATTATTATTATCCTTATATACTTATACCTAATATACCTAATATATTTTATGTATTAATTAAAATAATAGTTATTTAATATAATAAATATTATTTAAATAGTAACAATAATATTTAATACTACATCTTAACAATAACAACACCACTGTTCAAAGCTTTGATTCATATATGTAAATATTATGTTAAAATTGTAAAATGTAAAATTTTAATGTAAATGTAAAGTTTTGTTCTGCATAGTGATACAAAAAGAAACAAAAAATTTTTTTCCACATTAATTTAGTGAATATTTTTCACTTTTGTTTGTGTTATCAAAACGTATTGACCTTATGTTCTATACCTGAAAGATCAAAGACTGTTCTGAATTAAAATATATATTTTTTAAGTAAGCAAATACCACTACTATTACCAGAAGCACTGTTCCTAGAGACGATGCTTCTTTTCAATCAATTAAAATTCAATTGGGCGTCATGGTAGCACAATCGCCTCACAGCAAGAAGGTCGCTGGTTCAAGCCCCAGCTGGGTCAGTTGGCATTTCTACGTGGAGTTTGCATGTCCTCCCTGTGTTCACGTGGGTTTCCTCCGGGTTTCCCCGCACAGTCCAAAGACATGAGGTATAGGTGAATTGGGTAAACTGAAATGGCCGTAGTGTAGGTGTGTGAATGCAAGAGTGTATGGGTGTTTACCAGTTTTGGATTGTGGCTGGAAGGGCATCCGCTGAGTAAAACATTTGCTGGATAAGTTGGCGGTTCATTCCACTGTGGCGATCCCTGATTAATAAAGGGACTAAGCCAAAAAGAGCATGAATGAATGAATAAAATTCAATTGTGGATGCATGTTGTAGTTGCCAGAAACTAATGCCATACACTTGTTTGTACTGTGTTAAAAATGGTAAACACTATGATTTACCTCATTTCCCAAGAGCAAAGGTAATTTGACTCAGGACACGCCAATCTGCCAATTGCTATTGTCAATCCATGAGCATGTGCCTGTATTTCTCTAAATGCATTTGTCGTCTGTGCTGCTGAACTTACAGTGTGAGATGTGCCCACTCAAGCTCCTTAAATGCCCTTTATGGGTGCTTTGGGAGACAATGGAGCGATGCTTGCCTAGCATCCCACTCCCCATGTCCAATGTAATGGAGCAGTCCAATGGCACGCTGAGATGGATGGAGGATACGGATTAACCTTGGCTTTATGGTTGAGGGGCGGGGCTTGATGGAAGACCCCGCCTTTATGCATCATAAACAGGCCAAATGGTGCATATGCAAAGTGCCTCCAAACGAGGAACAATCCATCAGAGTCTTAACGAGGGATTTCTAATCAAACAGAGGTCAGTGTGAATGGGGACAACGGCAGGAGAATGGGGTGCATCAGAAAATTGAAAAGATTACACTTTCTCTTTATCCTTTTTATGTTCACCCCATTTTTTTTTTCTAAAGTGCCCTCCACAAATATTAGCACCCTTGGTAAATATGAGCAGATAAGGCTGTGGGGGAAAAAAAAAACCTTTATTGTTTTGCATTAATTTATTGTTTAACATCTTTTGAGTTTGTTTTTGTAAGAGTGTACAAGCTTTTTTTCCGAGACCAAACTAATTTTTGGATATTTTTTGGCCATCAGTCGACTGGAATTTCTTAAAGGTGCAGTATGTAAGTTTGACACCCAGTGGTTGAACTAGGTATTGCAGTGCTGAATCATAATAAAGGTACGCCGGGTTGCCAGTTTGAGTGATTTTAAACTGTGTTCTAAATAAAAGCAACGACACGCGATTGAGGGAATATTCTCCATATCAAAAGGAGTTTTGGTTCTAACCAACACCTCGAATTGATTTATTAGAAGCGGCTTCTATTTCTCACAGCTGAACAACAGAAACCTATGACAGATCACCTCAGGTAAGCCTCGTGTGCTTTATTCAGTGCTAATGCTAACAATGCGAGTTTGAATGCATTTTACATGACGTGTATTACCATATACTGAAAGCAGAAAGTTCACTTCACCTTTAATGATGTTAAAGAGGGTTAACATGTATTAAATAGATTCTAAACCTTACCGTTTTGTGAGTGAGTGCATATTCTGTGCTTCTGAAAGGCTGTATTTAAATTTCTGCCGTGTTTTGTGGTGCAAACAGCCAAATGGCTCATCACTCATAACAATCTCGTCACAGCGTGTTGTTAGGACACGCGATGTAACCTGCTCACGTTCCTAATTTTTATGTCATTTGCTAATTAACGTCATGTGGAACTGAATCTGTCTCATTTTGACATCTGATACTTTCCACTACACTGTAGCATTTCGCTCATGGACGCATGCTTTCAGAGTCTTTCTGAATGAATGAATGAATGAAATATGCTGTTTTCCAACAAGGCAACCCGGGGTGCTGAATTATAATTGGTTAAACTGGCATGTGCATGTGAAAATTACCTAAACAAAGACATCGTTCCGGCACGGAAAAAAACATTTTCAAAGCAGAATATCTGACTTCAGCATTGTTTGTCAGTTAAACAAGTATGTTCACTTGGGATGTTTCTTAAATATCTGCACACATATTATTGTATTTTTATGCTTTAGAAGAGTCAAAAACTTACATACAGCACCATTAAAGAGGTCTTATTATGTTATTTTACAAAGTGTTGATTTTGTTGTGCGGTGTACTAGAACATGCTCTCATGCTTGATGGTTAAAAAATGCATTACTTTTCACATAATTTATATCATTACAATACTTTTACCCCAGCCTGGCTCAACGAGCTCCGCTGGTTATGTGTATGATGAAGCTCCGCCTTGTGATTGGTTAACTGTCCAAGTGTGCTGTGATTGGCAAACAGCTCATGGGGACTAACTAAATGTAATTTATCTGAGCAAGCATGGGGCAGTCATCAATAATATTAGTCAGTTACTTCTGTCTAAAAATCAATATTGGTGTGATTGTGGACTTCATGTACAGTATGTGTGTCTGTTTTGTGGTCCTGAGCAGCATTAGCACCTGAATGATCAAATCAACAATAAGAGTTAAAGAGGATAATGAAATGCATAGACATTTAGTAGATGACTAACAATCAATTGGCATTTCAACCCAAAATTTCAGGTCATAATAAAATGGAGTCAGATAATAACCGAATTCAGGTTAAATTACTTTGTGTGAAGAAAAGACATGGAATAAACCCTAAACTTTTATTTCTGTCTCCTCTGGTATAGTCAAAGATAGCATCAATATTGCCATATCAATTTGAGCCAGATATGACCCTGATAATATTGATCAAAAGGATCACACAGAACCTTTGAACGCAAGATTATTGATAGACATATCAGAATGGTAATGTTATCTATTTATTAATTTTTTATTTTTTTGGGTGAGATTGTTCATTATTGTACTGTCAGCAATTTATAAAAAACATATTCCTAAAAATGTGTAGGAATTTCTATTAATAATCTTTCAAAGGGCTCCTTCGTGACATCACAGACCCCCAAATGAAAACAACACTGTAGTCCATAGACAACACTACGCGCATAGAAATATTTCTCTGGCCCAGCTCTGGCCCACTAATTAGCTTTTGCTTGGCCCACATGTCACAGTAAATTACAGTAGATGACTGGACCAAGTCTGGCTTCCAGACAAGGACCAAACATGGACCATATCTGGGCCAAGTTTCAGCTAAGTTAATAACCCCTAACTGAACTTAGAGTTCTTAGAGTTCTTATCTGACTTGAACTGGGCCAGATATGTTGGTGTGTCACGACTGCAATGAAATTGATAAACCTATGAAGCATTGCACTTTATGCTTTGGGGCGCATTTTTTTCTTTACTCAAAAATAATTTAAATGTATTTAAATGTTGGTCAAGATAGGCCAAACTTACGTGGCCCACATATCGATTTTTAACATTTGATCCAAATACTACGTCTGACATCTGGCCTAAGCCTTGTAAACATGGTGCCACCTCTGCCAAACCCCGGCCATGTTTGGCCCACATGGTGTATGCCAGTGCTGAATGAATGCCTGCTGTGCTAGCTGTATGCCAAATCTGGCCCAGAATTCTTTGCTACCTGGGTATAAGCTATACTAAAAAGCTATACTAAAAATTTACAAATTCTGTGGGGAAAGCTAGAAAATATGTTTGCTCATATGAATTCATTCATTCATTCATTCATTCATTCATTCATTTATTCATTCATTTTCCTTCGCCTTAGTCCCTTTAATCATCAGGGGTCGCCACAGCGGAGTGAACCGACAACTTATCCAGCCTATGTTTTACACAGTGGATGCCCTTCCAGCAGCAACCCAGTACTGCATGGGAAACACACACACTAAGGCCAATTTAGTTTCTTTAATTCATCTATACTGCATGTCTTTGGACTGTGGGGGAAACCAGAGCACCCAGAGGAAACCCATGCAAACATGGGGAGAACATCCAAACTCCACACAGAAATGCCAACTGTCCCAGGACTCGAACCAGTAACTTTCTTACTGTGAGGCGACAGTGCTAACCACCGAGCCACCATGCTACCCCATATGAATTTATAGGGGTATTTTTTTGTTTTGTTTTTACAAAACAGTTCTGTTTTTAATTCTTTGTTCTCAATGAGTTTAGAGTTTTGTTTGTTTGGTAACATTTTGTGCAAATGATCAAACGGTTATTCAAGTCTTTTTTCCCCTACAGCCTTCTTTGCTCATATTTACCAAGGACCAATATCATTGGAGGACACTCTAGTATATATGTCATATAAAGTCAGACATATACTGTATTGCCTGTATTATGTATGTAAATAGATACATACACTTAACAGCGCTGTCACAATGCCTGACAATGTCACTTCTGTTAGCATCAATAGACAGATGAAGTCCACCAGTCCCCCTCATGCTGTCAGACTGTTCCTCTCTGTTTGATGATCATGGTCTCCTGGGTGTACAGGCTGAGAGAGAGATAGACCTCTATTTAGGACACACTCAAAGCTGTTCTGGATTGACACCTGAAAGTTGGTCAGGGGGTCAAAGCAGACACTTACACTGAATCGACTCTGGTGTTTTTAGATTTTTATGGTTTTCTGTTTTCTTTGTAGCTTGTGAGATGCTTTTGTACATTCATGTCTATACTTTGTTTCTTTTCTTGTACTTTCTTGTTGAACCTATTCAAGCTTTTCCATGTTTACAACCAATGGCTGCTGTTTCTTATTTTATTAATTATTATTATTATTTTTTGATTTGTTTAGTTTTATTTTACTGTAGTTAAATATCGAATTGCATCAAACTATTCAGGCTTTCACGGGTTTATATTTTTTATTGACACTGTGTAACATATTCAGGTTTTGCAGGTTTGTTTGTCAATCATTTCTGCTTTCTTGTTCTTTTTATTCTATTTGTTTTATTCGATTATTATTATTATTATTATTAATATTGTTATTATCATTATCATCATTATTATTGTTATTATTATTATCATCATTTTCATAATTTTTATTTTATTTATTTCTATACGTTTTTATTCGTAATTATATTATTATTATTGTTATATTTATATTATATATTTTGATACTTATTATTATTATTATTATTATTATTATTATTATTATTATTATTATTATCATTATTATTATCATCATCAAAATCATCATCATCATCATCATCATCATTATCATCATCATCATAATCATCCTTTTCATTTTTATTTTATGTATATATATTTTTATTATACAATTATTTTATTAGTGTTATATTTATATTATATAATATTTAGATATTATTATTATTATTATTATTATTTTTTGTTTCTATACATTGTTATTATGTATTTATATTATTATTGTTATATTTATATTATATAATATTTAAAGAATTATTATTATTATTATTATTATTATTATTATTATTAATATCATCATCATCATCCTCCTCATCATTTTTATTTTATTAAATTCTATAAATTTTTATTATACAATTATATTATTATTATATTCATATTATATTATATTTAGATACTTATTATTATTATTATTATTAATATTATCATTATTATTATTATTATTATAATCATCATCATCATCATCATTATCATCATCATCATAATCATCCTTTTCATTTTTATTTTATTTATTTATATATATTTTTATTATACAATTATTTTATTATTGTTATATTTATTCATTCATTCATTTTCTTGTCGGCTTTGTCCCTTGCGGGGTCGCCACAGCGGAATGAACCGCCAACTTATCCAGCACGATTTTACGCAGCGGATGCCCTTCCAGCCGCAACCCATCTCTGGGAACTTCCACACACACATTCATACACTATGGACAATTTAGCTTACCCAATTCACCTGTACTGCATGTCTTTGGACTGTGGGGGAAACCGGAGCACCCGGAGGAAACCCACGCGAACCCAGGGAGAACATGCAAACTCCACACAGAAACGCCAACTGACCCAGCCCAGCCGAGGTTCGAACCTACGACCCAGCGACGTTCTTGCTGTGAGGCAACAGCACTACCTACTGTGCCACTGGGTTGCCATTGTTATATTTATATTATATAATATTTAGATATTATTTTTATTATTTTTGTTTCTATACGTTTTTATTATTGTTATATTTATATTATATAATATTTAAAGAATTATTATTATTATTATTATTATTATTATTATTATTATTATTATCATCATCATCATCATCCTCATCATTTTTATTTTATTAAATTCTATACAACAATTATATTATTATTGTTATATTCATATTATATAATATTTAGATACGTATTATTATTATTATTAATATTATTATTATTATTATTATTATTATTATTATTATTATTATTACTACAACTTGGCAAATAACTATTGTTTATCAGTATCATCAGTATCTTGTGAATTCAATCTCTCTCAGTGTGATTCCTGATCCAGCACGCACACACACACACACACATACATACACACACACATGCTGTAAGGCCCGTGACTGAATCACTGGTGAGGGTTTCCCCTGATTGCTTGTGAGTGATTCCCCCATCAGGAGGAGACACAGGCCAGGCTGTTCCTCTCTAATAGTGTGAGAGTGTGTTTGTCTCTCTCTGTCACCCTGTGGCTGTAATGTGAGGGGACAAGTACGATTGACCTCCACATCACTGCTAACAGAGTGTCCAGCCAGTAATGTGCTGTAAAGAAAGACAGACTATTAACCCTCCTGCCCTGCATGCACCGTGCAATGGGGTTGTGTGTGTGCACGTTATTGGAGGATGTCGAACCTTAACATGTCACTGGTCCATTTTTATGACCATGTCAGTAAAGACACATCAACAGCAGAAAGCCTCTTTTATGGTTTTCATACAGCCACTCAGTGGATCATATTTGGTATGAAGGCAGGCTTTAACCCCCACTCCGCTCAATACGAATGGACACTTAAAGGGATAGTTCAGCCAAAAATGAAAATTCTGTCAACATGGATTCATGATGTTGTTGCAAACATACATGACCTTCTGTCTTGTGTGGAGAAAAAAGGAGAAGTTAAGCAGAATGTCTGTGCTGCTCTTTTCTTTAGAGTGGATAAATTGAAGGGACTAAGAACATTAACTAGAGTAAAATAAACAAGACACAGGTAAACATAATCAATGGAGTAATACATAACCATATAAACAAACCAGTAATGGGAACAAAGAAGACAGGAACTAACATAAGCATAATTTCCTTTAATCCCATTTTATGCACAGATATTTTGTAATGGAAATAAAAAACAGAGTACTGTAAACATAATAAGAAAGTGTTTTAGTGTATACTAAAAGACCACTTCAAAGTTCTTACTTTTGATAGCTGCTTGTGTGTCTGTGTGTGTAAAAGCTAGAACTGAAACAGTAAATTCTTAAAAAGCTCTACCTCTGAACATCGCTCCTGTCTAGTCAGTGGCTTGCAGGAACATTGAGAGAACACGTATATTTGGGATTTCTAATGTTCTCTGGACATTAGAAGAGCATCAGTTTCCAGTGTGCAGATAATCTGAGGTGACAGCTTACCGCCATCAGCCTGTCGGCCTGTCATCATGGCAATAAAAGCTGATGGAGGGTGATTGGAAGCGATCCCTGTCCCCTCTTAGTGTCACGCCGGATGACAGCAGTCCTCAGGCGGGGGATGGAGTGGACGGAAAAGAGAGGGAAAGGATGGAAAGAAGAGGCAGGATAGCTGAATGGCCGTGGCAGACTGTCCCAGAGGATCTGTCCCTTCACTTTGACCCTCTGACCCTGAGGACAGATGTGCACCTGGACAACAAAACCATAGATACACGCGCAGAAACAAAGATGAGCTCAAATAGATATGGGTAGATTCTCTGTGCGAACGGATTACTGTGCTAAACTGCATTCATTTATACAGGAGAGCACAGAAGCAATAAAAAAGTGATTTCTTTGTATTCATTTTGTGGCTATATATATATATATATATATATATATATATATATATATATATATATATATATATTAGTAGAATATAGTATAAGTTTTTATACTATATTGTTATAAAAACGCTTTTGTTTTTGACCTTTTTGGTGCCTTGTGACGTGTTTTGTAATAGGTGGGTTAGTATTTTCTCCATTCAGCCATTTTAGTTTCTGTCAGCTTTGCATTTAATTAAAAATGTAAATTTAGCAGGATAAAGTACTTCCAGGTCGATGTTATCAGTATAAAACCTGACAGGCTTATTGGCAGCCCAACACAAAGCAAATAACAACCGCCTGGATGTACTTTATACCTTACTTACCAACTGGGTGAATGTACATTATCCCTTACTTAGTATTATACTACTGTATATCACTGATAGGCCTACAGGTGATATAAACGCACTATTTTTGTGATAGCATTTTGATCACCCCAGCAGTTTCTCCCTGTCTATTCGCAGATGAAAAGTCAGACAAATTTTGAACAACATGAGAGTGAGTAAATGACAGCATTTTTATTTTCAGCTCAAACTAAATGTAGGAAGTTGAATGAACATTATATCTATAAACTCTTACTCATTTGCAGCAGTTCTCATGTCAGGGCTCAGGATTTACCCAGCACTTTTGTTCTGTCCATCCTCTCCTCTGCTCTCTCTCCTGGCTCCGGCATCGATCTCTGTCAGTATCCAATGTCAAAGACACATTCAGAGATGCTTTTCCTCTCTCGTTAATAATTCACATTGCCTGAATCATCAATAATAATTCTCACCAAGCAATCATTCAGCTTTACCACCATTCACCCCGGGTCTTCTTCTCTTCCTCTTTGTTGTTCCTCTCAGTTTTTCTTAGATCACAGTTTCCTTTTTCGTTGTCAACATTACTGATGAAAATTACTTTCTTTATGCATGATTTTAGCTTACTGTTAGCGATTCATTACTGCTTTACACTGATCTGTGGAATAGTTGATTCTAATCAAGGTATGCTATTCACAGATAACAACCCATTAAATTAACAAAGGTCCATCTGGGTATTACAAGTAATCTTAATCATTATTGAATATTCATAAACGTATGCATATCTGTCACTCTGCCATTCGTGACTGTTTGGCACCATCTTGTGACTAAATAATATTAATAAGCAGAGATATATAATAGAACATATTATAGAAATATTATAGAACAGTTTTCTTTTTGCGTGCTTTATGCTTAATTAAAAAGTCAGTAAAATATACAGCTCAGATCAATGTTTTGTGTCCAGTTGTTTAGTTTAGGAGCAAGTAGCCATGTAATGAGTGAGATACTGTACATTCAGCTGGTTGTTTTCACAGAATAAAGCCCTTCATTCTTATAAGGGGCCGGTAAGACTGTCAGTCGTTATTCTGCAATAACATCTGACTGAATGCATATTGGGGCCAGCATGATCGCATCATAGCAAGAAGGTCGCTGGAGTCCCGACTGGTCAAGATAGCATTTCTATGTTCTCCCCGTGTTCGCGTGGGTTTCCTCCGGGTGCTCCAGTTTCCCCCACTGTCGAAGGACGTGTGCTATAAATGAGTTGAATAAACTAAATTGTCCGTAGTGTATGTGTGTGTGTGTAAATGTGAGAGTGTAGGGGTGTTTACTGGGTTGCGGCTGGAAGGACATTCGCTGTGTAAAACATATGCGAGAATAGTTGGTGGTTCATTCTGCTGTGGTAACCCCAGATTAGTAAAGGGACTAAGCTGAAGAAGAATGAATGAATGTACATTTCTCCTTACATCTTATTAAAAAAGTCATTAAAATTATTGACTTAATGATCAAAATGTACAGTAATAACAACGTTATGACAATGTAGTAACAACATTAGCTACGGGACAGTTCATCCAAAAATGTACATTTGCTGTTAATTTACTCACCATCAGGCCGTCCCAGATGTAGATGACATAATAACATGAAAACAGATATTTAGCTGAAAGCTTTGTCCTTGGTCTTACTGATACGTTTTAAATTCATAAACCATTAATAGGCAAAATAAAATGTATATCCTTTGCCCCTGATGATATGTTTGAGTCTGTTATCTGTACAGCAAATTTTAATCTGTTGGTGTCAACTATTCCTTTTCAAAAGACTCAATAATCACATTTTTCTAGGAGACACAGTTGCAGTGATTTGTACTACATCATGCTTATTATTAAATGTAACATAAGCATGGCGTTTCATATTTTCATTTGTAAATGAAAGTATTTTATTTCCCTTTATAAATCACATTCGTTAACAGTTAGCAGGGAAATTCTGCAGCATGCGAAACCGTAGAGTCTCTATGCATTCTCTATTGCACTAATCTCTGAAATGACAGGCGCCACTGCAGAAAAAAATCAGCTGAAGCAGCAATAATCAACTATGAGAAGTATAGTTTTCTTTACATTCACATTATTTAGGAAACCTATTAATTGCTCATAAGCAGGTTGTGGATAAAACTTTAAAAACAAATTAAGAATAATCTATTTAACATTGTAAGCCTAAACTTGATGAACTTCAGTTCATACAGTTGTAAACAAACATATTTTTAAGCATGAACAGTTGTTTAGCTACTGAGATTTATCTATCTATCTAGGCTATTATTATGTACTGTAAAACAAGGATTTGAGATTTCTCTAGGAACTTTACCAACTATAACATTTTAAAGCACAGTTTTGAATTTTAAATATAGTATTTACCATAATTTTGAGTGAAAATTTCAGCTTCATTCATTTAGCTTCAATCATTTGTCTGTTTACATTATTTCGAAATAAATTGTGCAGCTGCATCTATATATTTGTAGTCATTTTAAAACCAAACACAGATCTTTGAGATATAAACCCAAACATTTTTTTAAAAGGCTTTTCTGTGGTGAACAATATTTTGAAGACAAAGATTTTTATTTCCTCTGTTAGACAAAACCTACATTATCAGAGCTCATCCAGCCACACGTTCAAATAAATGTACCTGCAAAGAAAGGGAGAGAGAGAGGAGAGACTGTCTAATGTGTACGTAAAATCTCCAGCGGGGCTTGTGCCAAGTGTAAGTGGTTGAGTGATATTGGCAAAAAGACAGAGGAGGGGGAAAAAAAAGAGCACGTAAGATTTAGGCATTTTCCTTAATGCTATAAGAGGTTATTGATATTTTGATTTTTGCTGTGGGGCAGCCCATGCTGAGACAGCATCTTTGGAGCCGTCCGTTTATGGGTGAAAGACATGCAACTCGCTCCCAGAAAATCCTCCTCTGGGAAAGCTGAGGTGAGAGAGACAGAAACCAGAATACTTACAGTACAGACAGGAACAGAGCGAATTGAGACACTGCCAATTAGCAAACCCTCTCTGTCTAACTCTTATTTAGCCGGTGAACTATTTCTGCCCTAAAATTAATCATTACACTAAAACAGATTGATTCTCTCCGTTATTAAAAGAGCCCATTCTGATAATCTTCCAGAGTCTGCGGCCAAATTGCAGCACTTACCCGAGAGAGAGCCTCTACTGTATAAACAATATTTTTAATGACACATTTAATGCAATAATCTAAAAGTAATCTTAATAATTATGAGCAAACATTACAGTACACTTTTTTGGATAATAGAGAAAAAGAAAAATAGAAAAAGAGAGATAGATATACAGTATTGCCTACAGTTTGGTGTTAGTATGCTTAATTTTTTTTACACGTTTCGAAAGAAGTTTTAAAAGGAAACTCATCAATCATAACAGCTGAAACAGCAAGATCAAAATACATATATATTATATGACATTATACAATATAAGCATTACACAAATACACAAAATATAATTCTAATAATATAATATTATAATTTAAAACTAAAATGTTCTCCATGCCATTAATTAAATGGCTCTTTTTGTAACTGCTGACTGAATGTTATTTTAGGGAACTCTTCATATGCCATTCCATTTTTAAACATGTACTTAATGAATATACTGTACATTTCAAAAGAACAGCATTTATTATAAATAGAAATCATTTTCAACATTTTATTTGTATTTGCTCTCACTTTTATCAATCAATCAATCAATCAATCAATCAATCAATCAATCAATCAATCAATCAATCAATCAATCAATCAATCAATCAATCAATCAATCAATCAATCAATCAATCAATCACCCCAAACTTTCTAATAATGTCAAAGACAATTATTCCTAAAATATTATCTTAGTGTCTGCATTAAATAATTTTTCAAAAGTAATTTTATATGCATATCCAGTATATTACATGTAAGTAAAATATGCTTCTGTAAAAAGAGAATGTCCTTCAGCATTAATTATATTTATGGAAAAATGAATAAACTATTCTATATTTATTTTGAATATATAATTAATCAATTATCATACTAGATTTTATTATGTTTTGAAAGTCTTCTGTCAAATAGATAAATCCGTAGTTTAAGTAGCAAAATATAAATATAAATATTGCTACACTATGATCTTTAAATAGACTATTTTTTATAAACCATCAAATGATTAAAGTTGTAAATACAACTGACAAGGTTTTTAGATAGAAAGCTAAATCAACTAAAACTTTTTGATATAACACTAACATTAAATGTCTTCTATAAATCAAGTTAAAAATTGTACTTATTTTAACCATGTATGCCCTGATAAACATCAAATTAAACAGAATAATTTTAAATGCAAGGGTGCAAAATTGAAGCTGTATTGTTCTATTGCTTGAGTAAAAGCCCTACTTTTGCAAAGCACTTGGCAATTTAAGGCTTGGATGTAGCTTCTGTCCCAATGAAACAGTTTTTTCTGAATGCTTAAGCACATTTTTTGTAACTATTGGCTATTTTTGCAAAACTCTACACACAAATAAGAAAACCCTTCACCAAATCTGCAAAACATTTTAGTTCTCTTGCAAAAGCTAATAAACCTTGCTTACAGTTTTTCACAATTGTTTACACACAATTACCTGTACTTCACACACAATGACTACAACATGTAACTCATGCACCGACCCCCTGAACCAATTATGCTAAACTACAAGCACATCTCCTGCTTTACACTCAAATTGCAGATTTAAAACACACTTTTTTCAAAACACTACACACAATTCTCTGCATTTGGCACATTTTTCATGCAGAAAATCTCTTGTTTTCACAAGAAGCACTGTTATTCAAAATTGTAAAGTCAGTTGTCCTATTCTGCATACTAACTCATCACATAGGTAAACACCTGTCACACAAAATTGCAATTTAGAAATCAGAGCTCATCTAGTTCATATCTGGTTCACTGCCCAGCTATGTTTTTAGTTGTTTATCTCTCTCCATATTCTCCATTTCTTAATCGTATTGAGGACTTTTTTTCTGCCTGGGGTTGGAAGGTGTATGACTGAAATCCACACTGTTTTTTTTTTTACTGTACAACAGTATTCTGTAAATACTTCTGTTGATGGCATATGTAGACCACGTTATGTGCAACTTTGTGTTGGTTGGGATGAACACTGTGTACACTGTTTTTGTGGGAAAAATACAGTCAAATATATTTGGTACCGTGTATTTGTGTGTTTTGTATAAAAACAATATTCTGAAATATTTTACAATCCACTTATGTAGGCCTATGTACTGTCTGCAGTAAGTGTAACACTGAACAAAAAAGACTTACAGTGAGTCATTATGATGAATGGAGAAGTGGTCATGGATAATAAAAATAATAATAAAAATAATAAAAAATAAAAAAAATAAAAATAATGAAGGGTGTGAAGGCTAAACATTTGTATGATTTGTTTCAAGAATAGGGTTTCATTAAACACCTTACAGAGTTTCTATTTAATGTCTGCATGGTAAGTTGTTCTTTTTTTGTTAAGTTATTTTATATTTTTTTTTTGTTGTTTGTTGGTTTATTTGTATGTTTTTTTGTTTTGTTTTGTTTTTTGTGTAATTTTATGGCTTTATGTTTGATTCACTGTATGACATATCTCAGTCAGTGTGTGCAAGATTATGTTTGGATTGAGTTTGGCCTAAATTGTTGTTTTTGAAAGAAAAAAAAAAAACGTCTTGCTTTTGCCTTCTAGGCATCGTGTCGTCTCTCTGTGATCTACATCACATGCAATGTCCTCTAGTCCAAGGCACCGGGGAAAGTATCTGATTGCAAAGTGAACTAATTATCTAATTCAGTTTTCACATGTGACAGTGTGCCAGACAGAGGGCAAAATAGTGTAAATAATAGCCATACATGTGTATAGCTTTGCTAGGAGTGTGTTGATCAATTGGAAATTCAGTGTAAAGCGAAGAGTTGTGTTTACAGTTCCGCAAAAAGAGTGCTGTGCAGTGGATTGTACCTACAATTTTGCAAAGCGTGTGTTACAAAATTGCAAACTTAGTGCAAAGCAGTGTTTGTGCTTTTAATTTTGCAAACTCAGTGAGTGGTTTTGCTATAAGAATTAATTGTTTTATAAATTGTGCTATAAGAATCTCAGTTAGGGTTTAAGCATTCAGAAAAAACTGTAATCTAACAAACAACATCCAGTCCAAAAATTAGTAAACCCAAATTAATATGTTAGGAGATTATATTATATTATATTATATTATGTTGTATTATATTATATTATATTATATTATATTATATTATATTATATTATATTATATTATATTATATTATATATAGAGTTATTGCAATATATATATATATATATATATATATATATATATATATATATATATATATATATATATATATATATATATATATATATATATATATATATATATATATATTATCTTTTCATTCCTAAAGAAGATAGGTGATCAAACACTTATTTTAATGAATTTAACTGTTTAATAAAGCTGTGCTGTTTAAATGCACCAACCATTATTCATTATGTTGACTGAGAAATTGATAAAAACATTCATTTTCAAAAGGGGTGTACTGATTTATGCTGAGCACATACACATTTTTAATAAAATTCTATGTAAACAAATGCTCAGTTGATATTAATAAAAGTATATTTTTGGCAGCTCTTCTTTGTCAGCGCTCATCCCCCAAGACATGACAGTTAATTGATGAGCCCCTTTCCTGACTGAGAGCAGGGTAAATAAATATTAGTCCCTCTTTCACTCCCTTTAACCACCGGAAAGCAGTAATCACTGAAGACCATAAACCTGCATACAGTACACACACACACACACACACACACGCATTAGTCCTTGGTGCTGTTGTTTAACGAGTCCCTCAGGGATGAAGGGAAGCAGTCCCTCGCTGCTTCACTGGGGAGAAGAGGCCTGTTGGACCACTGTGCTATAGTTTTGTCTTGGCTGTAGTGTACGCGGGGACATGCTACAAGACTTTAGTGTGTCACGCTGTTAAATTTAATTACAACAAAACTCTAGTTGAACAAGCACACACAGTGGGACACAGTAACAAACACTGTACATGTATGTCTCGGTTTGTTTGCGTATGTTTCTGAACATTGAGTCTTTAAATAGTTCTGGAGATAAAATGAGGTTTCTATAAAATGATTCATTTGAAAATAGTTACATATGAAGGATGTTATTTGACATTTGATCAGAAATGAATTTACTTCAAAACAGAAATAAAATATGACTACAATAAATTGTCAAATCTTTGTGGATAAATGTAGACTTTGGTGTTCTGTTAAAAAGCACACTGATTTCAGAAATGGAACAATTTTAAATGGGAATTTACTTAAATGCTTACTGAATGTAATGATTTCAGACTTAAGTGTTTATTATTCATTCATTTTCTTTTTGGCTTAGTCCCTTTATTAATCTGGGGTTGCCACAGTGGAATGAACCGCCAACATATCCAGCATATGTTTTACGCAGCGGATGCCCTTCCAGCTGCAACCTATCACTGGGAAACATCCATACACTCTCACATTCACACACATACACTAGGGCCAATTTTAGCTTACCCAATTCACCTGTACCGCATGCCTTTGGACTTGTGGGGGAAACCGGAGCACCTGCAGGAAACACACGCGAATGCGGGGAGAACATGCAAACTCCACACACAAATGCCAACTGAGCCAGCCGAGGCTCGAACCAGTGACCTTCTTGCTGTGAGGCGACAGCACTACCTACTGCGTCACCGTGTCGCCCAAGTGCTTATTAATTGCAACAAATTTATTAATTCATTAATTTTCCTTCATCTTAGTCCCTTATTTATCAGGGGCCACCACAGACCCAAAACCTAAACCCAACTTTTACTTCACTCCCACTTTTACTTCACTAGCTATTAATAAAGAGCAAATTAGTAGTTTATTAAGCTAGTAGTCTTAGTTAATGGTTTGGTAAAATCATAAATTGTGACCTAAACTAAAGTTTTACCTAAAAATAGTTCTTAAAATATTATGTGCAAGTTAATTTAATCTTTTTTTTGCCTATTTTTTTCTTTTAGATGTTTACAGTAGATACACAGCAAGTACACATTCGATACATTCAAGCATACATTTTTTTTCTCATAATTTAATTGCATCATACTTTTCATGAAACCACACCATTGATACAAAGCAGGATGGATCCATGCTTTCAAGTTGTTGTCGCCAAATTCTGCCCCTACCATCCGAATGTCGCAGCAGAAATTGAGACTTCAATCTTCTATTGTCCAGATTTGGTGAGTCTGTGCAAATTGTAGCCTCAGTTTCCTGTTCTTAGCTGACAGGAGTGGCACCCGGTGTGGTCTTCTGCTGCTGTAGCCCATCCGCCTCGAGGTTCAACGGGTTGTGCATTCAGAGATGCTCTTCTGCATAACTCGGTTGTAACAGTGAGTTACTGTTGCCTTTCTATCAGCTGGAACTAGCCATTCTCCTCTGACCTCTGGCATCAAGGCCACAGAACCGGCACTCACTGGATATTTTCTCTTTTTCTGAGCATTCTCTGTAAACCCTAGAGATGGTTGTGCGTGAAAATCCAGTAGATCAGCAGTTTCTGAAATACTCAGACCAGCCTGTCTGGCACCAACAACATTCTAAGTCACATAAATCACCTTTCTTCCCCATTCTGATGCTCAGTTTGAACTGCAGCAGATCATCTTGACCATGTCACATGCCTAAATGCATTGAGTTGCTGTCATGTGATTGGCTGATTAGAAATTTGCATTAACAAGCAGTTGGAAAGGTGTACCTAATAAAGTGGAAGTATAAGTTTTAATTTACTTTGAGACTACTATGTGATATCAATCATGTTCTGAATGACAAACAGCTCATCAGGTACGGTATAACTTGTGGAGAACATTCCATTCCATACCATTTTAACAAAACAAAAGCATGTGAACAAAATGTCCCATTTGTTCTGTTAATAATCTCACTGTATAGGATATAAATGTTCTGTAACTGTACCTTCAGTGAACGCCTGACTGTCCTCTTATTCAGTCATCAAGGCTGCATCACTGCGGGCCAATGGAAACACAGCAGTCCTAAAAAATCATCCAACTCAGGGATATGTGACACCCTATAGGACAGCCTCACCTGTGTACGTGTGTGTGTGTGTGTGTGTGTGTGTGTGTGTGGCTGAGAAAAGTGTGTATAGAGAGCTATAAAGAAAGGTTAGTCTTCAGCTTTCAAAATAAACAAAATTCTCAGTGACAGATTCACCTGGTCGTGTAAGTGTGTGTTTTTGAGGAGCTGAAGGAAAGAGTGGAGAGAGAAAAAAACATAGAGAGAGAGACTAAGGTGTCATTTAAGGGTCAGTGCTTGCTCTCACTTCCTGTCTGTATTGATAGTTGTTTCCTGCTGGTGTAGGAAGAGGCAAACGGGTAACAGGAGAGAGTGTTTGCACTGCCACACACTCTGAATGTGTCTGCAGAAAAAAAGCCCTCTTGATAAATTATGAATGAGAGACTGATGGAGGGGATAGGAGGATGAACGAAAAGCGGGAGGAGGGACAGCGCAGGGATGAAATGGGGTGACGTTATGGTGTTATCTCTCTGGCTATACCAAAACAGCTGGAGAAATGAAAGAGAGATAAGTACTGTACACACACACATGCACACACACAGACACACGCACTCAGACAGCGTCTATGGCATTTTGGATTTGTAAATGACCCCAGAAACAAGTATTCATAGATAATAGGTTATAAACCCATATTTCATTATTTAGATCTCAGTTGACCTTAAGTGTACTTTCCCCCTTAATTTTACAATCCATAAATTTGGATGTTTTTGTACTCACACGTGTTTTTTCTCCACGTGTCATTCCATTTTTAATGAAAAGAACCTTTATATTAATTCATTTACATTTTTATTAACACATCACTTTTATTTCTATTGCACTTTATACTATGTATACTGTGTCAAAGACATAACAGTGTATAACAGTGTTGTCTTTGTGTAAACTACAGTATAGATTATATTGTGCGGTGTTTGTGGAAACACATTACAAATATTGTGAATTATGCAATCAGATTACCTTTTTAAGTACGTAGTAAAATAATGTATTGCTTTCTTAATTTAAAATAAAAATAAAAATCAAGTTTCTAACGTTTTTTGAAATCAAGTTAGTTTTTCAAAATGTTTTTTTTTTTTTTATGTATTTACTTACAGCTCTCCTGTCGCTTTTCTGTGCAAAATCAACAGTAAGTGTAGAGGTGTTGTGTGAGCTCTGTAAACATGATGTTTACTGTAGTTTAACCCTTTTGGACCCTGTGTCCATTACAATAGACATCACATGTCAGCCCATGTTTTTTGTGGTTCCTGAGCATTTCATCTAATTTATCTAGTTTTACGATTGTCATCCAATCAAATGGCAGTAAGGCTCGGCATGTTGTAATTTGAAAAAAATCCACTACACTGAAAAGCTGCATGGCATCACTCCAGACACAGAGATAAGCCACATTTACAACGTTTGTATTCAGACTTATTGATATGTTTGCCAATGTTTAATAGATTTTATATAAAAAGAGGGATTGCACTTACTAATTATAGTAAAAAAATTTTTTTTATTTTTTTTTCAAATACGTCTGTCTATTAGGATGGACAATGGGTTTAAGATCTGTTACAGAAATTAAATCTCCAGTAATGCTGATTGAACTTTTTTATATATATATAAAAGGACTATATTGATGTACTAATTAATTGCTGAAATAATTTTATATGCAGAATATACAGATCTTGAAGTTCTTGAGCATATAGCAGATGGAAATATCTCAGATGTGGACATTATGTGAAGATAAAATATATTACATAAATTATATATATATATATATATATATATATATATATATATATATATATATATATATATATATATATATATATATATATATATGTATATATATATATATATATATAAATAATTTTATAATAATAATACATTTATTATTATAATTTGGTCTCATTTATAGGAGCCTCAGAAACTGTGAAAATATAAATTTTTCGGAAACTTGGAACATAATTAGGGTCTAAAGGGGTTAAGTACAGTATTAACATGTTTAAAAGTGCAGTAGGTGATTGTCTTCAGAAACATTTTTTGCTGTGCTGGTTGAAAGTCTCTTCACATTCCAATAGTAATGATTAAAGTAAATGATCTAAATGTGTTTATATGTACTTTTATATTCTGGGTAAGGCATAAGACTATAAAAATGTTAATCCAATTAAAATTTGTCAGGCAGACAATTTCCATAATTGATAAGTAGCCCAAACTGTCTGTCAACAAATGTAGATTTGTACAGCTGTGCACCCTGTTCACTCAGACAGAGCCGTCGTTTGCACGTGCATGTGTGTTCACGTGCACATTAGAGAGTGACAGTAAAAACAAATGCTGAATCAAAACTCCAATCAATATTGGAGTTACTTTTGGACGCTGAAGGAAGGATGACACCATGGCTGAAGTATTTCTTTTAGACGGGTAATGTTAAGTTTTAAAACTATTTTAGTCATGCAAGCTTATGTACATTTTGTTGTTTTACGAATGGGTTATATGCACAGAAGTGTTGTTCAGCCACTGAAATCTTCCAGTGAAAGATTGATGTGACTATTTTCAATTTCATAAGGGACCTTTTACAGCATCGATTATGTAGATTTTTATTTAGTTTAACAACAAAACATAAGTAAAGAGTGCTATTCTGCCGAGCCTGCTTTACTGAGGTGAAGTTGGCTTTGTAATCACATTACCCAAATCACAACCTGTGACGCGGTCCCGGTATTGTTTACCATGCTACTCTGAATATTCGGTTTGAAATAGCATCTAAGTATGGCTCAGTAATATGTGTAATTCCTGCACCCCGCCGGCCAACCACTAAGCATACAGTAGTCGATTTAAGACAAATCGTGGTAGAGAGTGAGACTAGTGATCCTTGCATGCATTAAATATTGCACATTATGACAAGTTTTGGGCATTATTTAAAAAAAAAATCTAAAAACTTTGTTTTTTTTATACCAGCACTGTCTAGTTAACGTACACTTAAAAAATAGTTGTGAAATATTGACTTCATAATATCTTCTGACATAAAATTGCTAACTATTGATCCAGAAAATTTGATTGAAAAGTATGGAAGTTATGGAAGTGAGGCCTCACAGGCCAGTTGGCATTTCTGTGTGAGTTTGCATGTTCTCCCCACAGTCCAAAGACATTCAAGTGAATTGGTTGAACTAAATTGGCCATAGTGTATGAGTGTGTGTGTGTAAATGTCAGCGTGTATGGGTGTTTTCCAATACTGGGTTGCTGCTCGAAAGGCATCTGCTGCATAAAACATATGCTGGATAAGTTGGTGGTTCACTCCACTGTGGCGACTGCTGATAAATAAGGGACTAAGCCAAAGGAAAATGAATGAATGAATGAAATATGGAAGTCTTATGACATGTATTTTTTTTATTTACTAAATGTATTGAATAGTTGAAACCAAAATCATTATCCCACCTGTGAATTTTTTTTCTTTTAATTTTTTCAAGTGATGTTCAACAGAGAAATAAAATGTTCACATTATTTCCTATAAAAATATTTTCTCTGAAAAAAAATAGTTTGGCTTATAAAATATGTTTTTAAGTGTTTTAAAATAATTTTAAGATCAAAACTATCATCCCAATACTATTTAGTCCAATTAATTTCTTAATTAGTTTTGACTTCATAGTATCTTGCAAAATAACTAGTTAAACATTTTGTTCCTTTACAAAATCCAGTTTGGGAAACTCTGATGTAATATGACATCACTTGTTTTTGAATCACTGATTAGAACGTATGACCCTTAATCTTTGTACTCTTTCACTAACAACCATTTTTATGCCCTCACAAATGTAATTTAACACACTGCATTATCTCCTGTTTTTAAGCTCAAGATACTTTTTTTTAGCCTAGTAAAGAGGGTGTGAATTAAAGAAAGATGTAACGGTAAACTAAATTAAAGCCTGTCATATATTTGATCCATAATTGATTATGTTCATGTGGGATGATATGTGAGGAATAAAAAAAGTAAAAAGAACGCGCGAGAAAGGTAGATGGTGGGGGGTGGTGGCTAACAAGCTTGTCTCCTTCTGGATGACGGCTTTGTGACCGCAGGTTGAGCAGAGACGGGCTCGCTTTTCCCTGCTTGATGTTTTGCCTTTTTTTCTTTTTTAATGAGTGTCAGGACTGTTCTTTTTCTTTACAGGGAGAGGAGAGGGGGGGAAATCAGAACAACAAAACAACAAGAAAGCAGAAAGAAAGACCAAAAGAACAAGCGTTTTTGATAAAGTGCTTACAGAGCGATTACTGTGAGTTGTGCAGAGATGGTGCAGTGCTCACACAGGGCGAGGAAGCATGGCAAAGACATGTGCTCACCTACCATCGTAAAAACTGGAAGAGCATATTCATACAATTTATTTGATTTTGGAGAACTAAACAAAAACATCTTAATATGATTTATGCTGATATATATATATATATATATATATATATATATATATATATATATATATATATATATATATATATATATATATATATATATATATATATATATATATATATATATAAAAATCTAAATTAAAAAGCATCTTTTATAATGCACAGTTTGTCACATTTCTGCCGAGTCATCTTTCAAACAAGCTTTAAAGTGGTCATGAACTGCCTTTTGTTTAGTTTTGTACCATAGATATATACACTAGATATCGCATACGGACCTTGAGCATGCGTCAATACCGCCGCCACATTTGTACAGTCAAAGACTGTACTTAGTCAAGACTAAAGCCAATGTGAAGATGCTGGACTTTTGCGCTGCATACGGGTGTAGTAACGAGCAAACAATAAAAATAATGCATGAAGGCGTAACATTTAATAGGTAAGATTTTGTTTTATATGTTATAAGTTTTTATATGTTACGAACTTTTGTTAACAGGTAACGTTATTGATGGTAATACAGTCACTTAATGCATTGATCATAAGGCAAAGTAGCACCAACTTGCACTTAATGCTAGGCTTATGCTAGTTTTGTTGAATAAAATCAGCAAACAATGTAAATGAAATGACAACAAGACGCTGTGCTGCCAGAAACTTGTATTATACTGTAGTCGGCTAAGTGAAGTAACGGCTAGTTTTTGAAGTAACTTATAAGGGTGCCTGATAGCATAACAGTGCCTGCGCCTCAGTGTGCATACTGTCCACACTAAATTATTGAATATGACAAATGTTTTATACCATTTAGATCAGAAAGGTGTATATGCACATTGAGATGAAGGGATATCGATGGTCCACATTAGTCGTTCATAACGAAGATTCATTCACAAACGAATTGCTCCCTTTGTTAGAATTAGAAGTGAAAGCAGCAGAGGGGGTGTGTTTCAGGACATGGATTAGATCAAATTTAAAAGGGAAGAAGTATAATACATTTCCATGCTCTTTGTCGGCAATGCCATGCGGTCACTTATCCATCGATGTTGAAAAGTGATGTAAAATTGTAATTTTCATAATTATAAAAAAATATTTGCATACTGACCACCGGAAAAACCTCCGATCATAGATATATGTAAAAAAGTATTACATATCTATGGCTCTGGATGGCCAGTCCTCCACAACACCTTGGTCGCACATTAATTTCCGCTACCCTGTACTAAAATGGTGGCTGTATTGATGGATTCCTTTCAATAGACAACAATAGCATAGGCGACATCTAATGTAAATATCCATGGTTTTGTATTGTTTTCTAAGCTACACTTATATTGTCAAAAAGACTTATTTATAAGAGATAGACTATTTCCTGTCCTGTTTTGACAACCCTTACTGGAGCACACTGTTTAAATAGGCAAGGCAGATTGTAGACGTAAACATTGTAAAAACAGGATTGATTGGCTAACAGGTTTGCCTATTTATATATTTTCTATTTACATATTTGTATATGGTGACGCGGTGGCGCAGTGGGTTGCTCGATTGCCTCACAGCAAACAGGTGGCTGGTTCGAGCCTCAGCTGGGTCAGTTGGCATTTCTGTGTGGAGTTTGCATGTTCACCCCGTGTTCACGTGGGTTTCCTCAGGGTGCTCCGGTTTCCCCCACTAGTGCAAAGACATGTGGTATAGGTGAATTGGGTATGCTAAAATTGACCATAGTGTATGTGTGAATGAGTGTGTATGGATGTTTCCCAGTGAAAAGGGTTGCAGCTGGAAGGGCATCCGCTGTGTAAAACATATGCTGGATAAGTTAGCGGTTCATTCCGCTGTGGCGACCCCAGATTAATAAAGGGAATAAGCAATAAATGAATGAATGAATATTTATATATTTTAGTTTGAAAAGACTTATCTGTTGCATTGTATTGTATTTGAAAAAAGTATAATGGGCATCTAATAGATGTCTAAATATAGCTGTCTTGGCTAAAATTAGGCTTAATTTGGGCTGTCAGTGAAAATCAAATAGAAATCTACGAACGATGGTAAAAAAAAAAAAAAGACAAGTCATCAGACAGAAATGAATGACTGCACATGGGAAGTATGTCTATGTGACAACTAGTCTAGTTTTGGACTATTGTTAGACATCTGTTAGATGTTCATTGAAAGCCCAAATTTAGCCTTGTTTTAACCAGTATGTATACGTTTAAAAGTTTATTAGATGTCTTTTAAACCCAAAATTGCTTTGGTGGGATTGATGGGTGTGTTCACCTATTTGGATTTATGGTCAAATTGCATTATGGGACTTTGATCTCTGATCTGACAACTTTTGATACTGAAAAGTCACTTTAATTACAGTTTTTACCAACTGTTTACACACAAAATCTTTTAATGTCACACAATTTCTGAAACCCCTTACTCAAAATGCAAAACTACAGAGCGAATCTCCAAAGCCTGAAGCTATTTCTCAGCCTTAAACTCAGTTTTCAATTTACAGTTTTTCCCAGTTGTTTACACACATTTTCTGAAAGCATGTCTCATATTTCAGAACTCTACACACAAATCACAAAACACACACACATTAAGCAAAACCCTTCAATTCTCTTGCAAAATCAAACTTTACATACAAAACAATGTACTTTCTTTACAAAATGATGTTTTGTTTTCAAATGACACACACAAACCATCACATGAATGGACATTTATAAGAACAGTTGAACACTGATGTGCTTAATGTAAAACACCATGACCACTTCTTCTCCATTTATCATAATAACTTACTGTAAGCCTTTTTGTTCAGTCTTACACTTACTACAGATAGTACATAGGCCTACTGTACATAAGTGCATTGTAAAATTTTTCAGAATATTATTTTTATACAAAACACACAAATACACGGTACCAAATATATTTTACTGTATTTTTCTCACAAAAACAGTGTACAGAGTGTTTATCCCAACCAACACAAAGTTGCACATGACGTGGTCTACATATGCCATCAACAGAAGTATTTACAGAATAGTTACAGTAAAAAAAAAAACAAAAAAAGTGTGGATTTGGGTCATACACTTTCAATCCCCAGGCAGAAAAAAATTCCTCAATAGGATTGAGAAATGGAGAATATGAGATGAGCTCTGATCTCTAAATTGCAATTATGTGTGACAGGTGTTTACCTATGTGATGAGTTAGTATGCAGAGTAGGACAACTGACTTTACAATTCTGAATAAGAGTGTGTTCCTTGTGAAAACAAGAGATTTTCTGCATAAAAAATTGTGCCAAATGGAGAGAATTGTGTGTAGTGTTTTGAAAAAAGTGTGTTTTAAATCTGCAATTTGAGTGTAAAGCAGGAATTGTGCTTGTAGTTTAGCAGAATTGGTTCAGGGGGTTGGTGCATCAGTTACATGTTGTAGTCATTGTGTCTGAAATACAGGTAATTGTGTGTAAACAATTGGGAAAAACTGTAATAAAAAACTTTTTTCACACAAAAAAAACACTACACACAATTCTCTACCTAAACACAAAAATCTAACAGGAAGCTACATGCTTTCTATACTTTCTATACTACACTTACTCACCCGGTCACACACACACTCTTCAAATAACACTAATTTCTTGATTGATCACTAACCAATCATTAGTATAGGCCTATAAATAGGTCAAAGGTGATGGGACACCAGGCTGTTATGGTCCAAAAAAAATAAATAAAAAATCCACAATTTGTACCTACCGCATATTAACCTTTTCTAAAATCTAAATCCTAAATTCCTCTACAAAAGAATAGAGAAATTCTTCTCAGCCTGGCTCTGTGAATTGTATGATGGCTAACCCTATAGCATGACACTTCTTCAGGCAATGGATGCTTTCCCCCCCAAGACCCACACACAATTGTGTTCTTTTACTGTATTCTAAAGAATATACTTTTACTTATGTTTTTTTATTTATTTATTTTTTTAACAATAACAGTATGTTTATAGTTTTTTTGTATGCTATATACACAAATAATGTTTGGCCTAATAAATATTTTCTGTTTCTACATGTCATTTGTATTTACAGTGTACCTGTTACTCCTCTCAGCAGATTACTGTCACTGTAAAACTTTGTATTGCAATGTAGATATAAGCCTAAAGAGCAAAGAGCTTTAGATTTAGAACAACAGTGTTTACATGATATATCCAAAAGTGTTATATTGTGAGAGAAGTCTTTGCCATTTGATGCAAACGCTTCATTCAGACTTGTGTGTATGGCGTTTTGAATGCAGTGTTACATTATGAAGGAGATGTGAGGCATTTTGCATTTTGTGTGTGCAGTTTCGAGAAATGTGTGTAGAGTTTTGAAAATAGGTGACATTGTTTTGAAAATGTGTGTAAGCAAGGGGAAAAAAACTGTAACATGAAATTATATCATTCATATTATAGTACAAAAACTGGGTAATATGCTATTATTTAACATAATAATGTCACAGCTAAAAGGCATTCAGGCATTCAAATTGTGTACACATTCACAATACATCACATCTTTAGAAGTCCATTGATTAGAGTATATAAATGAGCTACCATAGTTGAGCTTTATCATAGAAACAAAACAAACATAGCTATTGAACAATCCGAATCAAGGAGCTTCAAGTAGTATTCAAACAGAATACAAACCAAGCGTATGATAGCAATCTTATGAACTAATCCCACATGGAAAAACACTATAGTAATTGATAATAAATACTATAGTGTTTTTGAATCATATCTTAGTGCACTATACTGTGCATATTACAGTATTCACATCTTAAATACTGTAATGTATAGTATATAATTCTGTAGTATTAACACCATGAACTGATAAACAGCAATAAATACTACAGTTTTTACTAAACAGTAGTGTATTGTAGTATAATATACCCTGAAGTTTTGAAGCAGCACGTAAATAACGACAATATTTTCATTTTTTTGAGCAAATCCATGTCAGATTTGAGTGTGAGATGCTCCAATTTTTCAGCAGATTAGTTTAAGTGAGAGGTTTTAATACTGAGTGAGCGGCAATCCTCTCAGACTCATGAATCGCACCCGAAGGAGACATGATGAAATGGACAGACAGTATTTGAGGGTCTTCACGCTCATTCATCACATCCTCACTCACACATCCAGAGTCCCTCACCACAACGTCTCTTCATTAAAGTGCGTCTCCTGTCAAAGCTACGATGATTATCCAACCTTTCAAGTGACTGGAGAGAAGCGACTGAGCTCTTTAATAAAATGATGAAATGAAAAACAAAAGGAGGGAACAATGAACACAGGCTATTATTCTCCCCCAAACTGACTTTTATCTGCATTTAAGATGTGACAGGAGATAAATAATGTTTCGCTGGCTGTCAGCAGTGTTCTTTACTGTTGCAACACTGAGGCATTGCAAAGTTTTTAGCGCCTTTTAAAATGCGTATCCTATTGAATTCTTCATGAGAAACGTGAACGGGAAAAAAATAAACACACCGGAAAGCCATGAACAAATGAGACCAGGCAAGTTGCGGTCTACTTAACAGTAAATAAGACTGACAAAGACAACAGAGGAAGTTGTGTTGATCCTTTTGGTGAATATAGGGAATGAAATCCACGCTGAGCTCTCTGTAATTGCTCTTGAAAGCCAAACTACAGGCTTTCTCTTCCTCGCATCATCTTCTCTTGTCCTTCTCCTGTTATTCCACCTGACCAAGGCCTGGATCCTTCCTGACTGCTGGAGAGGTTGTTTGGAGATTTGTGGTGACTGGTAGATTTTTAGGTGCTGCCACAATGGGATATGTAAAGACTGTGACAGTTGCTGTGCTGCCCCTGCCTGGCCTTGTCACCTTGGTTATAGTCTACCTTTAGTGTGTGTCAGTGTCGGGCAAACATACCCACACATACTGACTATACCAGTGAACTCCACTCAGACATTGACGTATGCTAGAAAGAGGCCAAAAAATCGAAAGAACATTCTGACGACCCAACAAAACAAGCCACTACACATGGTTAATTTACAGCATCAAGCCAGAATAATAATGGGCTCTATTTTAACAATCTAAGATCTAAAGAGGTGCACTTAGCACATGTATGAATACACTTTTGCTATTTTAAGGATGGGAAAATAGATGGTGCACCCAGCGCATGGTCTTAAAGAGGGTTTCCTTATTCTGTTAATGTGTTATGGGCGTGTTTTGGGTGTAACATGTATTAGACCAATTAGATTCTCATCTCTCATTCCCTTTAAGAGCCAGTTTTGGTCAAGGAATTTATATGCTATTTACATGGTGGACATAGCAAGCACAAAAACTGAATGTTTCATTAGTGAGGAAACGATTCTGCTCATCCGTAAGGTTAAAGCGAACTGTATGTAACAGCCATCTACAGAACAAGCCAGATTCCACCAAAGCTTCCAACACTGGCTCATTCTGAAAACGTAGCCCTACATTTCTGGAGATTGAAAATTATGTCACCAGAAGTACGAATTGCTGCATTTCATCTTTAAAAGGTCCAAGGTGTTTCTTTTACATGCATTTTTTTATTTCTCTTTGATATTTGGGCTTATTGAGACCTAATTAGAATACAAATCTAAGCATCATCTTTTGATATTATGTACTTTAAGAGTAAAATGATGTCCATATATGTGGACTCATGGTCCGAATTTACATAAAACACTTTTCCCCGTATTTTCTTTCATGCATATTTAACATAGAATGGTTTTTTTGAACTTGCTTTGACTATCAGAGAGTAAAAACAATTTTTTTTTCCCATTTTGGACAGTTAAAAATAGGGTTTGGGACATTTCATATGCTGCAAAACAGTTGCAGGATGACACTGTATGTCTGTAACAAAATATAAAACATTCAAAGTATTTTAAATAGCCACTTAAGAGCTAAAAATGTGCCGTCCACGTATGTGGACACTCGGGCCCTAGGAGGTTAAAACAAACACTACGGGGAGTTATGATGCATTTCCTTTTTCGCGCTTTCTAGCTGACCGCTTACCTCCATATGGACGGCTTTCCCAATGTATACCAGTTTGTCCAGTAACTTGTTGCGTATGTCGGTGCATGGACTTGAGATGTAGAGAGGAGTTGACCACAACAACGGCAATCGAGTCCAGCAAATAACAGTTCCAAAAAGCAGTTAAGACTAAAACAAAATCAAAAAAATAAAATAAACAAGTAAATAACAGGGTGAGAATGTGGTAACATCTGAAAATGTGGTAAAAATCAAGGGCTTTTCTTTTTCTGGATTGTTTTGAGAAATTGCTGGTTGGGTATAGGGAAGTGGGTGGGCGGCACAATCGGTGCTTTCGAAAACACTATTGGTTGGGTTTAAGGAAGGAGGAGGGTGGGTCAGTTGATCAGTCAGTCTGTCAGTCAGTCCACAGCAACTGAGATGAAGACATTGAGGTAACACTTTTTTGTATTTTATTTTTTGAGACAATAATAATCTTTTACATTCAAATCCTTTCATTTTTCATATTTAAATAGAATTAAATTTAATAGATTACAATTTACAGAAATTCTTTAAATTGGCTTATCTTAAAAAAAAAAACGTTAATTAAATGTTGTTTATGCCTTTGATCTATGGTTGTATCAACAGCATCAAGCTAAAATCACAATGATTGAATATTTGCTTCTGTGACTGTAACTGATTACATGTAATCTGGATTCCTAAAATGATGTACTTCTGACTAGATTATATCAGTTTATAATCAAATTACAGTTACCTTTTTATTGATTTAATATTATAAAGCATAGCTGTCTTTTGACCTTCACTAATTGTTGATTTTGGAAATTTGAAAAATTTTTAAACATGAAAGGCATTAGCTTTGCTATTTTGGTCTTAATTAATGTTTGTTCGTGTACCTCGGGGATTCCTCAAATTAGAAGGCTAACCCCTTTTTTGGATTTTGGTAATTCCAAAAATAAATATAATAATAATAATAGTAAATAAATGAATAAATTAAATGAAATGTAAACATTGGGTAAGACTATTTTGGTCCCTATTGTACATTTTGTTGACTAAAAGCTGCATTGCAACTACATGCCAATTACCTTTCATTTGAGTGTTAGTAGACTGTCTGCTTAATATCTGCTGATACGGCTCCTTCAACAGACATTTGACTGACTATAAGAAACTTTGCAAGTACATGTTAACTTCCACTTCCACTTACCCTAAACCTAACCCCAAACCCTAACCCCAACCCAACAGTCTACTTATAATCTAATGAGATTTAGTTGACATGTAGATGCAATGTAACTTAAATTCAACAAAATGCACAGAAAGGGACCATCAAAATAAAGCGATAACAAATATTGTTTAAGTCTTTGATCCACTGTTGGATCAGCAACAAACACAAAGAATAATAATAACTAAATTTTAAAATACTCATAATCAGATTACTATTACTTAATATAAATTAAATTGTTATACATAACGGTTTATAGCTGTGAGATGATGCCTTAATCATGTACAGTAGCCTTCACTATTTATTGATTCTGGAAATCTCAACCAAAAAAAAAATCTATATATACCTGATAGACTTTGGCAGTGTAATGAAATGTTTATGCTTAATAATTTTTGTTCATTTGCAAAAATTTTTAGTCAGCCCTTTGACCCAAAACATTTATTGGTGAATCAAAGCTATTTTCATTACATTTTATTGAATTAAATTGAATAATATTTTAACTATACGGTCAACCGTAATTTAAAAGTTATCAAGCAGTAGTCAGATTACCTAAAATGTGTAAATAATTCATATAAATTCCACACACACACAGTACATACATAACACCAATACAAATAAATTATAAGGAATGGTCTTTGTTGAATTAAATGATTGGTTTGTGTGTATACCCCTCTCTCTCTCTCTCTCTCTCTCTCTCTCTCTCTCTCTCTCTCTCTCTCTCTCTCTCTCTCTCTCTCTCTCTCTCTCTGTGTGCAGACTTGTGTGTCTGTGCATGTGTGTGTTCATGAGCGGTGGATGATTAGATTTCCATTAATGAGAGGGGATAATGATGGGGTGGGTGGACGCTTCAGTATGGGGGGTGAATTAAAACAGCATTGACTATGTGGCAGTGCATGCTATAAATTAGGTGTGGTGTGGTCAGTCTGCCAAAACTCCATTACATCTTCCTATCCATCCCAGATTAGAATATCCCTCCATCCCTCCGCTCCTTTAGCCCTCCTCGCTCTCCCTTCAGCACAGGCCTGTGGCCCACTGCGTATAATCAAATTAATTAACATTCCCCAGATCTTTAGCTCGTTAATCTATTTGTAGCGGTCAGCATAAATGCATCACAGTCTTTTTTTTCAGGCTGTGGTTGTATTCATGAAGAAAAAAAAGAAACAAGGCTAACAATCTACATGCACATTTACCATTTACAGGACATACAATTGACTTCTGTTGCTTTAAAAGACAGCATTTATTTACCCATGGTGTTTAAAAGTTTGGGGTCAGTTAGAGTTTTTAATGGGACAGAAGTTTAATATGTCAATCAAGCATGTATTTATTCATTCAAAACTGAGTAAAACAGTAATTTGTGAAATATTAGTAGATTTAATAAATAAATAAATAAAAACATACAGTTTTTTGCAATTGTTTTGCCACAAATTTCAGAACCCTGAGGTCAATTTTCAAACTCTAGTGTTCTCTCCAGTGTTCAACACTCTGCATGCTGCATTCATTTCTTTTAAAGAAGTCCTGCATTTGCAGGATCTTTGGTTTACATAATCCTGTTATCATATACAAATACAGTACTACACAAACTCAACTTTAGATCACCAGCACACAAGATACAAATTGTTTCAAAAAACAATCGGTAAATATTGTTGTTTAAATTATATGATACAGGTTTCATTATGGTTTATACTTAAATGTAGAGGGAATAGTACAGACAGTGGAATCACTGAACTAAAGTTTTATACAGTACATTACAGTTTTTTACAATCGCTATGACAGTTTTTTCAATACATTTAACAAGTTTCCTAAACTCTTAACACGGTTAGCACAACATCTGCCTCTGTAGCCTATACATTTTACACATTTCTTGTTGCTTTGATACAAAATGCATATATTTTACACCAATTTCAAATGCTTGAACTTCTTTTACACACAAGCTCAACCAAGACCAAAACAATATAATTTTACAGTCAAATTTTCAAATGCTTTCACACAGTATGTCAGAACAGATAACATCATGTTCTAAACAAAACTTATATAGACTAAAGTCAAAGTGAACAGCTGCTACAAATATATTCCCCTGTATTTTATTCCATTGCCAATGAGAAACAGCTAATTGCAGTTATCTAAATATATATACATACAATATAGTATATATATTTGCATAACTGCAAGGAAATATATTTGTGTTTCAATTCACATTATGAATTATGAATTATATGAATATCACAGCTGATTCCATTTAGAAACCACACTCATGTGTTGAGATTTTTCCAATCACATGATCGTATGCTCTAAAAGAGGACTCTTGGGCTTTTGATAGGAACAGTGAGCGTATCAAAGAACTGTGTCACCAATACATCCAGGTAAGGTTATGCAATACAGTCAATGCTGTACTATACACAGTGTTTTGCAGTAAACTACTCTATAAACCTGGAGTTTATTAGTACATACAGTAGATATACAGTACAGTACAGCGTTTACATACACTGTGTCTAATTACTTTCAGAGAGTCATGGAGTTAGAGGCCAATCAAGTCCCACATGAAATTATCTATGTTGACGAGGCGGGCTTCAACTTGGGGAAAAAGGATTTTGCTGTGGGAGAAACATAACAGGCCAAAGGGCCACAGTTACCGTTTCGGGCAGAGAAGAAGAAGCCGGGCAAATTCAGAAGACAGGGCAGAATAGAAGATTACTTTGTTTTTGTTTATTATAATTTCAGTGCTTTTTCTGTGTGTATATCTTGCAGTGATGTCCTTTTGCAAAAAAAGTCTGTACTGCAGCAATTCTGTGTCTGTATTTTATTTTATTTTTTTACATAAACTGTACATTTTATTTTATTTATTTAATCCACTCTGAGATGGTCTTTCATTTTTTTGTATTGAATTTCTGCAGCAAAAGAAACAAAATGCATGCATTTACTAAACCCAACAAAACAAAAATGTAGAGAGGCTTCAAATATAAGAGCAGATCTGACACATAAAATAATGCAGTTTCTGTAATGTCAGCTGATGATAGTGTTTTTATTGTCAATGTGTTATGATTGACTAAATGTTCCTGTTGGAAGAGAACATGTGTTAGTGTTTTGAATAATGATTTGATTTTGAAACATGTTCACAGTGTTTTGTTAGACGTGGTGTATTGTGTTTGTTTATTATTGTATTTTGAAAAGTAGTTTTGGAGTTTAGTTTACAATGTGTGATTTTGAGCATGAAGTTAACTGTTTTGACAATTGTGTGTTTTAGGTGTGTTAGTGCGTTAAGAGTTTAGCAAACTTGTTAAATGTATTGAAAAAACTGTCATAGCGATTGTAAAAAACTGTAAATCATAATGTAGGGTTACTGTAAACAAAACAACAAAAACAACAGAATAGTAAAGTTATAATGTTATAGGTAATGTATTTGAACATGTACATATTTGTAATTCTAATAGTTGACAAAAAAAAAGGAATTTCTTTGCAATTATCTTGACATGTATGACATATTTTATATATGTGAAATTCAAATATTTGAACTAGTATTTCACATATGTAATTTGCATATACATATTTCCATTTATCAGATTTCTAATTGAATCTGTGTTTCCATCAGTCTGGTCTGGTGGATTTTGCCACAGGTTCTCCTCCACATTACAGTGATGGTCAAACATCTTGAAAAGAACTTTCTGTCAATGTGAATCCAGGCCTGACAATGATCTGCTGGGATTGGACTTTCTTGCATACAGTAATGTCAAATATGAAAACATTGTCTGTGAAAGTGGTAAATGGAACATAGAAACCATATCTGATAAAGAATGAGGACGAAATCTATATATCGATAATATAGTACAGCTGGGTCAATCTTCTGTAGTAACTGATGTCATTTCATTTATCCTGAAACATCCTCATCAGTTTTTATGCATCAAGAGTTATGGAACAGTTATTTATTATTTTGAGATCTTGTATCAGTTGATAATTACATCATGTTAATTAAATGAATACAAAATTATTTCAAACGTAATGTGTGAGTTGCATTTTGAAATGAGATCAATTTGATGTTCAATTGTGTTATATTGAAAATGGGATTTTAGTTCAATGACCAAAGTTGTGTGCATTGTATCCAAGCATTTGAAAACAGAGTTAAGAGTTTTGTAAAAATGTGATATTTGTCAACAGTTGTGAGTTTTGTGTCTAGAGTTTTGAAAATTGACATCAGGATTCGGAAATTTGTGGAAAAATGATTGTAAAAAACAAATGCAGATTTGGTTCTCACTAGATTATTATTATTATTATTATTAATTTGTATTTTAATTGTCTTTGCTGTTACTTTTAATCAGTTTAATGTACCCTGGTTGAGAAAAAAGTAATACTTTCTTTTATTAATCAATCTATCAATCAATCAATCAATCAATCAATCAATCAATCAATCGATCAATCAATCAATCAATCAATCAATCAATCAATCAGTCAATCAATCAATCAATCATTAAATCAATCAATCAATCAATCTTATAGATACATAAATTTGTAATGGTAGTGTGTGTGTGTATTTACACAGCTATTGACAGTATTATTTATGTTATAGGTTGCCGACAAAATAATATATATATATATATATATATATATATATATATATATATATATATATATATATATATATATATATATATATATATATATATATTAAAATACTGTAAATTCTGGGGAAGGAGCGACGTAATGACGAATAGACTCTATAAGTTTCCATTTTTTTATTTATATATAAACTGTATTTTCTATCCTCCAACCCCATTCATAAACCCTCAAAGGAAACTTTTTTTACTTTCTTGAAGGAAAAAAATCTGTATGATTCTGTATGATTTTTAAGCCTTTTAATTAGTTTTTGTAATACCTGTGTCACAACCATGTCATTAAACAAAGTTGTGTCCTGATATGTCACAAAAACACGCAGACACACACATGCGCACACTTTTTATTCACAGTGTTAGCTGTTAACAAAACAAAAACAACGTGCCAAATTATTCACATCAAAACATCAATACAATCCCACTTTCGAAACACTTTTGCATAACATAATGCAAAACAAATGTGAAGTCTTCAAATCACCATAATATAACGGCAAACTCTCACGCTCATTTCACACACCCCACTCCCACAGAGCAAACTCAACTCGACTTGATAAAAACACCTGCTTTAGCCAGGAGACAAAGAGTTCGCTCTCACACAGATGTTGGGTTTATTTCAGAGCATCTCATCTGCTAATCTATTCAAATATTACTACTCAGCTCTTCTCTACTTGTTAATATATTCACCTACGACAGCAGAGAGAGGCATCGTCACCTCGTGGAGCACAGGTTAATTCCCCTACGGTGGTCTTTTTGCCCCCCTGCGCTCCAGAATATGTATGCGTCTTTACCCCCTGTTCTTCATCTACAGCAAGGAGCCACCGCTGTTACTTTCTCACCTCTATGTCATCAAGTCCCCGGAGTCTCTCTCAGGTTCACAAAAGCAAATATCGGGCTTTTGTTCATTAACACCGGTGAACTAGAGGAAGAGCTAATTGCATAGCTGATGCAGAAAGCTATTTCGGTTTGCTATAAAACTGGTCTCAGAACATTGACAGTGCCATCCACTAATATTGGGAGCCTTGGTAAAAATGAACAAAAAAGGGGGCTGAAATAATTTTTTATTGTTTAATCTTTTGATCATTGTACGAACAAAAAAATATGTTTTCAACAATTTGCGGTGTTGCAGGTGAAAGTCAGATTGTAATTTTTTGAGTTCCCCAGCTGTGACTCTTGCAGATTTTTGGCCACCTGAACCATCCTTATAACAGTGCTTTTGTGCAAGATATACGTTTTTTTCAGGCTGATTCATAACACTTACAGTGCTCAGCATATATAAGTACACCCCTCACAAATGTATCTTTTAAATTCATATTTTTAATTGGAAGATATACAATAATATATTTGTGCATATACATTAGATTAGTCAGTACTGAAGCCAAATCTGGAGCTCTAACAAAATAACTTACGATAATGGTTCAAAAACAAGTACATCCAAATGTATATTCATTCATTCATTCATTTTCTTGTCGGCTTTGTCCCTTGCGGGGTCGCCACAGCGGAATGAACCGCCAACTTATCCAGCACGATTTCACGCAGCGGATGCCCTTCCAGCCGCAACCCATCTCTGGGAACTTCCACACACACATTCACACTCATACACTATGGACAATTTTAGCTTACCCAATTCACCTGTACTGCATGTCTTTGGACTGTGGGGGAAACCGGAGCACCCGGAGGAAACCCACGCAAACGCAGGGAGAACATGCAAACTCCACACAGAAACGCCAACTGACCCAGCCCAGCCGAGGTTCGATCCTGCGACCCAGCGACGTTCTTGCTGTGAGGCAACAGCACTACCTACTGCGCCACTGCGTTGCCCCCAAATGTATATGTTATAGAAAAATATTAAATACAAATCAAAAAAAGGAAAATCAAGATAAAAAAATGGAAAAAATTAGTTAGGGTTAGGGTTTTGTAGGTTGTAATTCTTATTTGCAATATTTTGCTTGAATTAAATTGTATTTTCTTTCATTTTTTTAAATGTTTGGTGACTAAAATATTATTTTAATACATATATCTGTTTAATAAATCTATTTTGTTTAAATGTGCCAAAATACATTGCCTATATTCACTGAGAAATTGATAAAAATAATAATTTTCAAAATGGGGTGTACTCAATTACGCCAAGCACTGTATATGTATACAAACTAAATAGGAATGCAACCAAAGCCAAAATTACAAACTTACATACAAAAATCACAGTAATAAGTCACACCACAATAATAAATAAAATCAATAGATTAACACATTACTAAAAACCCACTGTGATCAATGACTTTGACAATGAGTTTGGCCTGGATATTACCTCATATTTATTGCCGTTTTATAGCATTGTGAAAAATGGACAATTATATTTTGCTCATATGAGATCACATGGGTGCCAATGGTGGTTGAATTGCATAATTAAATTACTATGCATTAAATTAATACATAATAATATATATATTACTTTAGAAAAAAAAGTATGTGTTTCTATTTATATGTTCTTAATGATTTCCCAGTGCTGGGTTGCAGCTGGAAGGGCGTAAAAGACAATTTCCGGAGTAGTTGGCGGATCATTCCGCTGTGAAAAATAAGGGACTCTCTTGAAAAATAATGGATTCCCTTGAAAAATAAAGGACTAAGGGAATAAGCCAAAGGAAAATAAATAATGTTCTCAATGAGAACAGAGTTTTGTTGTTGTTGTTGTTGTTAATATTTTGAGCAAAAGATCAAACAGTTGAACAATAAGTGAAGTTTATGTGTAAATTAATTTTTAGAGGATCATATACTTATGTTCACGGCTGGTTCTTTATTAGCTAATGCTTGATTCACCAATCAGATGATCTCTAACTCAATATAAATAACCAGAGTTTCTTATCTCAGTATCTTCATCTTGAAGAATCCCCCCACCCACCCCTAATTCCCCTCCTTTCTAAATGGCAGACACGGCGACCCAGTGATTAGCACTGTTGCCTCACAGCAAGAATGTCTCTAGTTAAAGTCCCTACTAAACCAGTTGACGTTTCTGTGCGGAATTTGCTCATTCTCCCTGTGCTTACATGGTTTTTCCCCGTTTCTCGTGGTTCTCCATTTTCCTTCCACAGTCCAAAAAAACATGCAACCTAATTTAATTGAACATACCAAATGGGCATCATAGTCAAGCCCTTAGCAAGCCTATAGCTCTCCTTATAGCCATCCCTATATATGTCATTAGCCAGAAATAAGTCAGGGGAGTTCATCGAGATCCACCTATCTAGCTCAAACTCCTGCTAATGGGAGGGAGCCCTGGGCTTGAGGATCTTATAAGCTCAGGCCTCTCTCCCAGGACAGCATGCAAAACAAGCTTATTACCGATCATTGGCTAAGTGTGAACTCTTGAAAGACATTGTATAATTTCTTCCCGCATTTGATGACAATATCGTTAAAGGTACTGTATTTATTCAATGCGCAAATATGTAAAATCTATTTCTCTATCTCTATCTTTTCTTTCATTCTCAGTCTGCTTCTAGGTTCATCAATTTCCCAGTCAGTAAACACAACTGTTGTTTGGTTGCTGTTGTCTTTACCATGTCAGACTGTGGCTGTCCAGGTGTAGTGAGGATCAGGAAGAGAAAGCTGTTTGTCCTCCCGAGGAAGCTCAGCTCTGATCCGTCTCTTTCTTTCTGTTCTCCTCGCTCTAACAAGGGAAGATTTGTGCAGATTTCCCCTCCATCGCAGGAAGAATAGATCCCCTTCATCCTTCTCTCTGTCCATTTATCTTTCTCTTCTCTTCCCAAGAGCAGCAGCAATCCCAAAGCTGCATCAGAGACTGCCAAGAGAGAGAGAGAGAGAGAGAGAGAGAGAGAGAGAGATTCTACCATAAGTCTCTTCATCTGTAGACTTAATGTGCACACACACAAATACAAACAAACAAACACAATATTGACATATTACTTGCTAGTAGAATACAGTGTATGGTACTTACAGTTAAGTAACAACTGTAACAAATTAATTTCGTGATAGAAACCCTAATTAATGTAATGGAAATGGATGGTTTTGTTAAATATAGTGCGTTTCCCAGTGTTGGTTTGCGGCTGGAAGGGCATCCGTTGCGTCAAACATGTGCTTGATAAGTTGCCGGTTCATTCTGCTGTGGCGACCCCAGATAATAACGGGACTAAGCCAAAAAGAAAATGAATGAATGAATGAACAGTTATTGTAACCTCTTAAAAGATTGAGTAAAATGTCTCTAGAGTAAATTCCTATTCATACTCACATTCTTAGGCATTCTACATTAGGTGTTAAGTTCATTTGGTTAGACGAAATCATACAATCAATTAATTGTAAGGAATGTTTTTTTGACTACAGCGGTTCGACTGTAGTTCTGCCGAATGTCTAAAAAAGTTATTAGTATGATGGTGAAAAACTGTACATTTCTAGTCAAACCATCTTTCTGCAATCTTATACCAAAAACAGAAATAAGGGCAGCATTAATAGCTAAAAATGTGGGAGAGTGTTGCTATTACTGATTGTATTCTATTGCAATATGGAGCAATTAAGTGTTGATGTTAAATCAAAATTAATTCACAAATACTTGAAAATGAAATGATTTAATGACAATAATTCTCTATGGTTACAACTAAATTAGTTACAAATAACTGTATAAAATGATAAAATATGAAATGATAAAAACACATAATAATAATCGTACCCAGCTTAAATGTAAAATAAAGTTACCTGAGAGAGAGAGAGAGAGAGAGAGAGAGAGAGAGAGAGAGAGAGAGAGAGAGAGAGAGAGAGAGAGAGAGAGAGAGAGAGAGAGAGAGAGAGAGAGAGACAGGGGGAGGGAGAGAGAAACAAAGAGAGTAGGCCCCGAAGATAGCCTGATAGCAGTAGAGTCAGAGAAGATAGACTCCAGAGGAGCGGAGCAGAGCAGAGCAGGAGAAGAGCAGAGCAGAAAAAAGAACAGAGCAGGAAAAAAGCGCCAGAGCAAAGTTTACCAACTATTTTGTATCTTTCTTGACCATGTGACCAAAGCCTGAGACATACAAACTGACCAATCAACATGTGACCACATCGTAAAACCCACAAAGTCCACACACCAGGCCTTGATCTTATCAGTATCTGCCGTTGGAGTCAGTATGGACCTTCTTTGGTGAAAAATACAAGTTTTGCCATATAAACAAATGCATATGATAATTTTCATTCCGACACAATCAATCAATCAATCAATCAATCAATCAATCAATCAATCAATCAATCAATCAATCAATCAATCAATCAATCAATCAATCAATCAATCAATCAATCAATCAATCAATCAATCAATCAACCAAAGAAATTCCAATAGCACTTTTTGTAACCATAAGTTGTTTAGGAGGGTTTCAAATAAAACAATTATCTTCTCACAAAATAAGTGTATAAATAAGGAAAAATCATTCTGTCATCAGGGTTTTCTTCATTTCAATTAAAAGTTAGATTTTTTAAAGCAATATAAGAAGTATAAACAGTGCAGATGTCTTTTTACAGCTCTCCTTTGGCTGCAGTTTTGACAATGTTTATGTCTGCCTGCCTTCTATATGCCTGACCTTGACTTAGAAGAATGTATATGTAAGTCTAAATTATTTTTTATTACTTTTACACTTATAGAAATAAAAGTAACATATTATCATATTCATTTGAAAGAATTCAAATGGGCTGCACGGTGGCGCAGTAGGTAGCAATTTTGCCTCACAGCAAGAAGGTCGCTGGTTCGAGCCTTGGCTGGGTTAGTTGGCGTTTCTGTGTGGAGTTTGCATTTTCTCCGTGTTCGTGTGGGTTTCCTCCGGGTGCTCCGGTTTCCCCTACAGTCCAAAGACATGTGGTATAGGTGAATTGGGTAGACTAAATTGTCCATAGTGAATGACTGTGTATGGATGTTTCCCAGTGATGGGTTGCAGCTGGAAGGGCATTCGCTGCCTAAAACATATGCTGGATAAGTTGGTGGTTCATTCCGCTGTGGCGACCCCAGATTAATAAAGGGACTAAGCCTAAAAGAAAATGAATGAATGAGAATTCAAAAGTGCTTGACAAAAGTCCCTCAACACTGCCTTCGACTCTTCACCCGACCACAAAAAATATATTAAACAAATAAAAAGATCTGCCTTTGGGAGCTGAGTAAAAAAGTCTAGCGGTACTGAATATCTCAGTTTATGTATTGTCTTCCATTAATTTAATGCACACATTATGTGTGTGTGTGTGTGTGTGTGTGTATGTGTGCAAGTCAGACCACCTCATCCACCATGTATCTCTCTCTCTCTGTCTGTGTAAGAACACTTGCTTTGGGGGCCATTCAGAAGAGGGAGTGATGAAGAATCAGCCCACAGACTGTGAGCTCTGGGGGAACAGCTTTGTATCACCCGCTCATCCCTCTATCCCTTCATTCCTCCATCCATCTATCTCTTCGCTCCTTCCCCCCGAACCCCTGTCTCAAACACCCGGACAGTCATTTACCCTGTCTTATGATGTCGTCACACTGTGTTAGTGTAGGCCTCATCTCTCACACACACACATACACCCACACACCCACACACACACAGGCTGTCCCCCAATCCTCACTGACCTGCTCTTCTTCCACACACAGTGATATACACACTTTCAGAGTGGTCAGTGCAAAAGCAAGAGCTGCTGACGCAGGACAGCCACGGTAACAAGCTTACCTGCGGATAATCTTCTCAAAGAAATTTCAAGGGAGACGAAAAGGAGGCAGTGTGAGAGCGAGAGAGGAGGAGAGAGATAGAGAATGGATGGAGGGGGGAAGGGGGGGGGGGGGGGGAAGCGGAGAAGGAGAGAAACTTAGTTAAGTTTTCTGAGTCACTGACTTGCTGCACCAAGCAGTTTCCATTCTGACAGGCGGCTTACCCTGGTGGTCAAGCTTTTTCCAATGGCCCTGTAGCCAAAAGAAAAGGAAACCGAGGGTTAGAATGGAGGGATGAATAGATATCGCTAAACATACCTATTTCCCAAGATAGAATGTTTGGCCATTCCAGTTTGAGAAACTGCACAAACTGTTAAGTCGACTGAACACATTAAAGACATAGTTTATTCAATAATATTAACAATAATAAGTAATAGAAATAAGAAGATAGAGTAGGAAAATCTGTTGTTATACTGTATTTTCAGCTTGTGCATACTGGAGTTTAAAATAAATACACCAAAAAAACTCAATAAAACCGCCATGTGATTTTAAATATATTTAAAAATGTATTTATACAGAACAAAATCAAATAGTTTTGTACTAATAGTCGTAACATCTTGTGCTCTCCAATTTCGTTTCAGCTTATGTTTCAACGAAGATGATTGTAATTTTTATTTCAATTAAATTAAATATTTTATTTAGTCCTACATAATAATAATAATAATAATAATAATAATCCAAATTTGAAATATACTGCATAAAGTATTTCATTTCATAATCTGTCCTTATTACTATACTTAAAGGGATGGACATGGTCAACAACAATACTCAGGTAGGCTGTGGCATTGACACAATGCTCAATTGGTACTAATGGGCCCAATGTGTGCCAAGAAAATATCCCCCACACCATTACACCACCCCCACCAGCTTAAACCATTGATACAAAGCAGGATGGATTCACGCTTTCATGTTTTTCACGCCAAATTCTGCCCCTACCATCCGAATGTCGCAGCAGAAATCGAGACTCATCAGACCAGGTAGCATTTTTCAAATCTTCTATTGTCCAATTTTGGTGAACCTGTGTGAATTGTAGCCTCAGTTTCCTGTTCTTAGCTGACAGGAGTGGCACCCATTGTGTCTTCTGCTGCTGTAGCCCATCTGCTCAAGGTTTGATGTGTTGTGCATTCAGAGATGCTCTTCTGCATACCTTGGTTGTAACGAGTTGTTATTTGAGTTACTGTT